>LGRX02033850.1:0-59635 GCA_001247695.2 Cymbomonas tetramitiformis | reverse complement strand
ATAAATACAGCACAAGCGCCTCTGCCTTATCTACCTAGGCCGCCCAAATGGTGGCATGAAACCATTGCAAAAATCAGCAAAGGACATGTTCAGCTGGGCAGTTCCTTGGCTGGCCCCCATGGCAGCCCGCAACATTTGGGCTTCCTGCCATGACATTGTGATGGTTGGCTGGGACACTTGCGGTTGGGGCTGTAACCCCCATGGCATGAAGGGCTGGTTGGTAAACTGGGGTGCTATCACTTGAACAAGGTATTCGCTTAAGTTTTCTTAAGTTTGCTTAACTTTTATGGAGGATGCTTGGCATCACGTACGGCGGGCGGTGTTGCATTATGCGCGAGGAACCAGCACCGTCGATGGTACCAGACCGATGCTTGAACCGGCATCGGATGCACAACTTGCACAGGCACGACGGGATGCAAAGGAGCATTTATGGGCGCATGCAAAGATCATGCAATTGAGGGCGCCAACAAAGATGTTGACATTCAACATGCGGCTGGCGGTGGTGCATCTCTTCCGGCAAGAGCAGTTCTTAGGGGTGGTGGGAGCGGCAATGGAGATGTGGGTGGAGCGGGCCATTCAACGCGTTAAAGGTATTGTAAAAGAGGGGCGGATCAAGAACAGACCGGTTGAGGCCATTGTGAATGCGATGTGCGAGAAGTTGGCCCTGGAGGAATACGCCTTCACGCACCCGGGCACGCGTGACTTGCACACGCTGGCCGAGAGGTGCTTTACACCTGCGGCGGGTCCTACAGGACCGTTGGGCGGTGTGCTGAGGGACCCGGATGCAGATGCCGCCACCGCTCCCTGCTATTTCCTGGGTAGTGGCAGGCGGTTGTCCCCCAACTCACCCTGCCTCAACCGCATCCAGCCTCAGCTGCAGGCAATGCTGACTCCGCAGCAGGACGCGGGGCAGCCCGGCAGTGAAATCACGGTGTACGTGCGGATGTCCCTGAACACGGAGGTGTTCACATCCTCACGGTACACCAGAGCTGAGAAACGGGTATCCTACTACGTTTCTATCTGCGATGTGGGTTTGAGGGATCTACCAAGTGGAATATGGCTGCCTCCGGGGCGCCAGTATGCCAAGGTTCTGGCATATTACCTGGTGTCAGAGCCCGGAAGCAGGCGCGTGCTGTGCCGCTTGGCCCGGCTCGAGGCATACAAGGAGGTGGAGGATGCTTATCTGCTGAAGCATGGAATCACGGTAGTCGACAAGACAGACCCGGTGGAGCTACTGCTACCCTGTGCATACATCGGGACAAAGGCATTATTCTTCGAGCCAACCAAAGATGATGCGCACTACCAAGTTGTGCACCTGGTGCGCGAGATCCGCACAGGCATGTACTAAAGCGACGGCCGGCTGAGGTGCGACCGCCGCGAACAACACAAACATACACAACGGTGAGGCCCGTTATGGTCCCAATGCGTCGGTCGAATGCATACATGCAGTACCGCTTCGATTTATGGGCCACGTGTTTAGCAATCTTTCCTGAACTTGTGCTGGCATGGTGGATGGTTCGATGCAGGCGCCAACGCTGTATCCTCCTGGGCGATACCGAGTGGCTTTCTTGGCCTATATTGGATGGAGAAGAGCAACGAGACAACCAGAGATCCGGCCGCCATACATCGTCATATCGTGCCCACCCTATGCACTTTATTTGTGCACACGCGCAGACCATCTGTCGCTCGGCTAGATAGAACACGGTATCCAGTTGCTCTGACACCATCTACAGTATGGTGAATCGTCTACGTACGTACGCTTGTAAGCTTAATTTATTGTTCCACTTGCTTGCATACATGTGTAGATTTAGGTTTTAGGGCTTCCTTTCTGCACCAATCCCGTGCCTGCATTTCGTATCCTCCTTACCGACACGTGTGCAAATCCTTAGCCTCAAAGCCAATCACATTCGAGCATATGTCATTTTGCTTAAGTGTCATAGGGTGGGGGATGTGACATCTGTCATTTTGCTTAAGTGTCATAGGGTGGGGGATGTGACATCTGTCATTTTGCTTAAGTGTCATAAGTGTCATAGGGTGGGGATGTGACATCCGTCATTTTGCTTAAGTGTCATAGGGTGGGTGTGTGTCATCTCGGTTTTTGCTTAAGTGTCATAGGGTGGGGGATGTGTCATCGGTCATTTTGCTTAAGTGTCATAGGGGTGGGGTGTGACATCTGTCATTTTTCTTAAGTGTCATAGGGTGGGGTGTGTGTCATCGGTCATTTTGCTTAAGTGTCATAGGGTGGGGTGGGTGTCATCGGTCATTTTTCTTAAGTGTCATTGGGTGTCATTTTTCTTAAGTTTTCTTAAGTTTTCTTAAGTTTTACTTATATCACCGACGTATAACTCCATCGGCCAATAGCTAATTGCAACGCTACAATTTATACGTATGGAGGCTTGTGGGGGTTTATACGCTAAAAGTTAAGAAAAGATAAGAAAACTTAAGAAAAGTTAAGCAAACTTAAGAAAACATAAGAGAATACTTACAGAAGTGTATCTGTGCCGTCAGTTGCAACGGTTGAGACGGCGTGTACAACACCTGCGAGCTGTTCGCAATCCCTTCCTGTGCCCGCAGAGGTATCTGGTGGCTTGACGCCTGCATCCCAACCAACACCACCACCCCCACCAGCCACGGCAGACGCCTGCACATCCATCGCCACAGATTCGGCGGGGGCCATGGACACCGGTGGCGTGTTTGTCGTTGTTGGGGAGGCAGGTGGTGGCGGGGTTGCTTGCGTCACCGCTTGCAGCTTCCGCTTCAGTTCGGCAATCTCCAACTGAGCCTTCAAGTCTGCAACCTCCTGCTGCAACCGCTGACTCGCCGCCGGTGCCACCTCCCCCCTAGCCGGCTGACCAGTTCCCGCCTGTGACACCAGTTCCATCAGGCCTGCCGCCCCCTCCTCCCTGCCGACGCTCACCCCGTCCACCGACCTGGTTTCCTCCGATGGCGTGCCTTGCCACAGATGCAGGGGCTCCAACGGAGAAAACATATCCTCCTCCCACCCTGCCTCCTCCGTCCTGTTAGTAGCAATGGGTGTTGGCAAGGTCTCTTGCGACCCCACCTGAACCGCACGGGGACCAACCTGCCTCTTGGATCTGGTTCTCGTGGTAGGTGCTGCTGCCTCATCCGCACTCCTCTTCGTCCCTGCCACCTTCCCTGCCTTGGCCTTCTTCCCTGCCTTCTGAGCAGCAGCAGCAGCTGCTGCCTCCTTCGCTGCCTTCTCAGCAGCAGCTGCTGTTGCCTTCTGAGCAGCCGCAGCTGCTGCCTTTGCCTTCGCCTGCTCTGCCTTCTTCGCTGCAACCTTGGCTGCCTCCGCTGCTGCTTTCTTGTCCGCTGCAGCCTTCTTTGTGGCTGCCTCCTTCGCCGCCGCCTGCTGCCTCGCCACCTCCTCCCGCTTTCTGGCCGCCTTCTTGGCCTCCGCCGCTGCACCCGTTTTCGGGACAGCATCCGCTGGCCCCCCATACACCGGCTTCAGCTCACCAACCAGAAAGTCTTCTTCTTTCTTCCAGTGGTGATTGAAGCTGGCGACCTGCTCAAAAGTGCCCGCCTTGTGCGCCTCCTGAAAGCACTTGCAGGCTTCCAGCAGAAGATCAGGAGCCTCCTTCCTTGCCTCCTCCGCGATCATAATTTGCACCCTTTTCTCGCCTTTAGCCGTGAGGCTGCTCACTCGGAACAGCACCAAACGACGCTTTCCTGACTCCGCCCCCTCCAGACTCCACGGCCCATACACCCAGCAACCCACCCCGTTCTGCGGTTTCCCAGGTTTCACCGCGGGGCCCGCAATCCAGCACTTGCTCGGGTGCTTCTCGTGCGTCACCACCCTCCCAAACGCCATATCCCCCCGAAGACTATTCCGCAGGCTCACCTTCTCGTGGAGGCTCCAGGCGATCGTGGGAGAATTACAATTTATCGCCACGCAGTAGTTCATCTCCTCATACAAAGCTCTAAAATAATATTTTATCATCGGCGGATTAGGCAGCAGCTGTCGTGAGTCCAAGGCCTGTATCCGCGAGAGCGGACAGGCCAACTCACGTACCGGAAACGTCACGTTCTCCGGCGGGTTCGCTCCCACCAAGTCGATGTAAAAGTGTACGGACCAGCGCGGCCACCCCGTGTGCTTGAACTCCGCCCCGCAATGCACCAACCTCCCATGAAACACCACCACACTCCTCGCATTCAAGAAGAGTGTTACCCCCGCCAACCCCCTGCCATCATGGGATTCCCCCACCTTCACCTTGTGCGACCCAGGGTACACCACAAACTGATACTCCTCCGTGTACACCGTGAGCACTCCGTACTCCCCCTCGTCGTAGTGCCTCCCTTGCCGCTCCGCTCCGCAGTGCGTCATAAGGCATGTCCGTGCCATAATTCCAGAGCGCATTTCTAGGTCCCTGCTATCCACCTCCCCCAGCTTTCCCAGCACATCCCCCCCCCAACGCCTCCAACCGATTCATCAACCCTGTCTTCTCCTCCACGTCGACAATGAACCGGTGATCGTCCGGTGTCGAGTGAACCTTCACCCCTTTCTCGTAGCACTTCATGAAGTTCTGCTTCACTTTGTTCGTCTGGTATCCTTTGTGAAACTCCTTGTGCAGGCTGTCCAGGCTGTCCAGGTCCGCTTCATCTTGCATATAAACGACGAAATAGCCGGCTCTTTCCAGCTGCGCTTGCCAATCAGGAGGGTACAGCAGGGAAGGCTGTACCCTCGAAGCAGGATCCTCCTCCCCAGGCTTCTCTGCAGTCCTGCCTCCATCGCCTCCCCTGCTGGCACCTGTGCAGCCTCCCCTCCTGCTGCCGCGATCGCCTCCCCTGCTGCCTAGGCAGTGCCGAGCCAGTGACAGCAGGCCAGAGCACTCCTTCGCCAGTGCACAAACGCGTGGTCGTGTTTAAGGGTGGCCCTGATTGGCGTCGACGTTTCGCCAAGCGGTTTGGCCTTGCGAAGCGAGGGCGCACTAACAATGAAAATAAATCGAAGGGAGATCGCACTTCTGCTATACTCGATTGGCACAGTACCTACTTTCAGATGCTCCGTGGTGCTGGAGCTCCCGCGAATACGACTATTGATGACAAGTGGGGACGCTTTCTCCCAACGCGCCGAATCAACGTCGACCAAAGCCCTCTCGGCTTCATTTCAGGTTTGCAAGACACCTACGAGGAGAAGGGCGCCAGTGAAGTTTGGACAAACACTCCCTCGGGTAGCAGCTTGGAAAAGCGGCAACGCACGTTGCAGATATGCTACGTGGCAGACGCGAGGGGCCGTGCACAGCCTCGGCTGGCTATCATCTTTCGTGGGATGGGAAAGCGCTTGTCTCAGGTGGAGAAATAGGCGTGGGACAAACGCGTGGACGTTTACTTCCAGGGAAAGGCGTGGGCAGACCGCGACTTCAGCTTGGAGTGGTTAGAGAAGACGTATATTCCCTGGGCGAAGGGATCGCCTGGAGAGAAGCTATTGCTGATGGATAACCTGGATTCCCAGGTGCACCTGCCTTTCCGTAAAAAGCTGAAGCTCGACGGAAACACTCTGGCGTGGTATTTCGAACCTGGTGCCACCGACCTGATTCAGCCCACAGACCGTCATCTTGCTCAGCTTTTGAAGCAGATCATTGCCCGGGAGTTGGAGAACTGGTTAGAGGACGACGACAATCTTGCCAAGTGGGAAAGTGGCACTTTGACTGCTAGTGAACGGCGGGTGTTGTTAACATTCTGGTGTGCTGAGGCCTGGGAGAAGTTATGGAAGAAGCGCGAGTCCATGAAGTCTTTTGACGGCACTGGGTGCAACCTGACGATCGATCTCTCCGTTTTGGAGAAGGTGAGGCCCCAGATCATGCTGAAGTACGATATTGCTTTGAGGACACGGCTCCTAAAAGCAAAAGAAGTGGACCCTTTGAGCTTGGAGGGGGAGAGCGCCGACGTGGAACCTGCGGTTGATGTCTCTGACGAGACGGATGTTCTCAACGGCGGTGGTGCTGAGTCCGCGTCTGACGGTTCTGACGGTCTGGATACGGACGATGAGCTCGTTTCGGATGATGACACTGTTATGCCAGGGGTCTTTTGGGTGCCCGAGGGCATGGAAGCCCTCCCAGAGGCGCCAGCCTTGACTAAGCACTTGGTGGGAACGGCAGTGCTCTTCAAGTGGGATGTGTATGGATGGCAGCTTGGGCGTGTGAAGAAGATCTTGCCACGCAATGCTTCAGGGTACAACTTTAAAGTGTACTACCGCGAAGAGGACCGTGTAGCGAGCCACTCTTTCAAAGTTGACACCTACGTTGGTTCTGCGCTTGACACCAAGAGTGCCCCCACAGGGTCCTGGGTTGCTTTTAAGCGAATTGCTGAATGAGGGAGTGGTGAAGTCATAGTAGCACATTTTCTCACTTAAACTGTTATTTGCACTCAGTTCCGTGCAGTACTCTTCATTCCTATGCAAAAAAACCTCATACATGATTGTTTACATGCCCTGTTACTCTGCACATTTGTAACACAACGTTATTCAATTACCAATTCTTGCCTGCTATTGATGCTGGTCATGATAATGTACGATCATTGTTATCATTTCAATCATTAAAATCAATAACGCGATCAATGTAGATTCAATGCTCTACTGTAGCTAGATATATATACTTATTACTGCATGCAGGAAATTGTTACATGATAGTAAATATTACGGTCGGTAGTAAATATTTACTATATCAAATCGGCAGATTTGACACAGTATCATAATCTAGCGTTGTGGCTTCTTAAAATGGCAATTGTCAGAATTATTGTCACAGGCCTCTTTAGCGGTTTCAGCTTCTTAATATGCACCGTTTTGAATGGCGGGTCAAATTCGTCCTAGCGGCTAGCTTCTTAAGACATTCTTAACGATTTACGACAAAAGCTAGCGGCTAGGTTCTTATGGGTCGATGTTCTTATAGACCGCGTTTTACTGTAGCCCAGAAAGTCCACCGTGGCTGCCCCGAAGGTGCTCTTGCCTGCGTGCAGCCTTATGCCAGCGTCTCCCAACGTGCGCAGCACCTCCTCGACGTCCTTCAGATGCGCTGCTCGGGCGTGGAGTCCGTGTAGACCACTACGTCATCGACGTATGCCACCGTGCAATGTTGCAGGTGGCGTAGCTCGTAGTCCATGATCCTCACAAACGCAGACGTTGCTCCAGCAGCCCCAAAAGGCATCGAGGTGAACTGGTACAACTGGTTCTTCCACCAAAATGCCGTCTTGCTCCTGTCCTCTTCTGTGGCCATAGGAATCTGGTGGAAGGCTTTGGTGGCATCCAGCGTCGTCTTGAACCTCGCCTTCGCAACCTTCTGGTAAAGCTCCTCTGGTCGATGCGGCAAGGTATTGTCCTTGAGAGAGTGTCGGTTGAGGCCCCTGAGATGTACGCAGAAGCGAATCTGGGTCCACAAACCAGTCTCGTGATCCTTCTTACCAGCCACAACGACATTGCTCGCATGCCTGCAATGTTTGGCTGCGGGCTCTATGAAGCCATACTCCAGCAACTCCTTGCAGTGAATGTCAATGATCTCCTACTCGCCCGGGCTGTACTTCCTCGGCCTCTGGTAAACAGCCTTGGACGCGTCCTTGCACGGGATGGAGAACGTGTTGTGCTCTACCTTGCCCTTGTAGCCAGTCAAGTCGTGAGGTGTGTTGGCGAAGGTGCCCTTGCATCTGCGAAGAACAGCCCGCATTTCCTCCCCATGCTCCTCCTTGAAGTCAGGATGGCCTCCAAACGTGGCATTGAGCTCTGTGTCGAGCCACGCTGCCTCGTCCTTGGGGAAAATGCAAAATCGCAAAATTTTCATCAAAATTCTAGAAGTTTGCGCAAAATTGGTTCGGCCCCAAAGCAATTTCTCTTTCGGCCCCTCTTCGGCCCGGGCCTCATTTTGGCGACCCAGTTCGGCCCGGGGCCGGCCAATCGGGGTAAGATATCTTCCCTGCTGCTCATTAAGGGTCCAGCAGTCGTCATGGAAACTCGTTCTCAGCCAAGGTACCAGAAACAAACGTCACTACGCAGAGCTGGGGGCTAAGCCAGTGTGCTGAGCACCCCTGGATTCGCAACACCACTGCTCATTAAGAAGGTGACCGGTGTCATAAGGGCCTCACCAGTTGCCAAGAGCCGTAGGAGGGCTAAGAGAGTGTCAGCAAACATCAGCAGGTGTTCCAAAAATAACCAACAGCACTCCAGGCCGAGCCAGTACGCAAATCAAGTCTGAATTCACCAGATACCTCTGCCAGAACAGTAGATAATATATATGAAGCTGACCCACTTGCTGCCTTCAGGGCTGATGCCGCTGCTAATTCTCTTATGAAGACACTCCTGCTTCAAGCTTAGGCCAGTACACCGTGGGTTTCCCTGGATTAGCCGTCAAACAAGGTGGTACCATCAGGGAAACCGTAAGATATAAGACCACTCATACAGGTAGTGACTCACTGCTGATCCACTTCTAATTATTCAGCCCAGGCAGATGCCGCTGCTAATTAGCTTCTAGGTCGCACACTTGCCTTCCAGTTTTAGACCAGTACACCGGGGGTGTCCCTGGATTCACTTCAGACAAGGTGGTCAACTAGAGGGACCGCAGGATAACAACTACTCATCAAGGTGGCCATTCACCGCTGATCCGCTCTGTCGCTGTCGCCGCCCAAGCTGACGCCGTCGCTGATTAGCTCTCAGTGACGCAAACCTGTCTACAGTTAGGCCAGTGCACCGTGGGTGCCCCTGGATTCACTGTAGAACAAGGTAGTCAAGCTGAGCATATTGCAAGATAATAAAAGGCCACTCATTAGGTAGTAAATTCAGTGCTGATCCGCCGCCGCCGCCACTGGGAGCCTTTTTCCGTGTGAGCACCGCCAAGTATAAAAAATGAAAGAGGGTCCGCCAGTACACCGTGGGTGTCCCTGGAGTCGCCTGACTTCCGAATCTGCTGTCACCAACTGCTGATAACTTGTCGCCAGAGGGTCTCTACTTCTGAATTAACACTGAAATAAAAAGCCGCTCCGCGCAGGACATTATTGTTTTGTAAAAAGATAAAAACAGCAGTAAAATATATTCATCCAAAGATCGGCATAATAACCAAAAGTACGAATTATTGTACAAAACTGTGAGCAGAACTGTCTTAGCGGTCTAGCACTGGCACGCGAACAGCCACCTAGCACTTGTGAAGGCAAAACAATAATGAGTCCTCTAACCTTGACCTGCGGTCAGAGCTTACTTATATCTCAAGTCTGTGTCACATCTCCAAAAACTGTAACAGGCTTCCGCCCTGAAATCTTCATCTAGCCAATGGAAAGTCATTATTCCATGCCAGCTTTGACAATGTTACCGTTTATCGCATTCTGACTGACACGTCAGTGGCAAAGTTGTAACTGTCATATCCTCTTATCACTTCATGGTCACCTGATAATGACCATATCGTCTTTGGCAAGTCTATTTCTCTCGAGCAGTCATCTTACGGGAGACCTGTCATACTTGTCATATCCAGGGCAGAAGTCCTCTCCGGAGGCCTTTCGGCCAGTTTTCGAGAAAACATTTGTTTTTTCTTGTTTTGACGTATTTTTGCATACTTAAGGGTCAAAATTCTTTCGGCCAATCTTCGGCCAAACCCTTATTTTGGGAGACTCTCTCGGCCAGGGGCCGGTCAATCGCGACAGGACTTCTCCCCTGGTCATATCTGTCACGCCTGTCACCAGCTGGACAAACCCGGCACGGTACCATGGGAAGCCGGCGTTTGTTACAGCTGTCGCAAACGCGTGCATATGATGGGACGAATACTGCCAGACCCGAGTAATCTCAACGCTCGCGGGTAGGTATCGAACTTGTCCTTAACATTCACATGTGTCGGTAATTATCCAGGCAAATCTTAACACAGCACACGATCGTAGAGCTACAAATTTTTTGAAATTCTGATATCCTGAGAGCACACGCTAAGCTCGTATACACAAGCCCAAATTTCCAACATCCCCCATTTGCTTTTCACGGGAGCAGACTTGAGTTGTTCCGAAACAAGTAACTTGGGGGTTTTGTGTGTGTGGGGGGGTTGTGGGTTTGCCCTTCCCCACTGCACGACGAAAACGGGGGAGGGGTTGTCGCATCGAAATCGTTGGTCACCGTCGTCCCCGACCGAGTACTAATCTCGCCCAACCGTGCTCTGTATACGTGCAATTGTGGATGGGTGTGTCTGTACCGTGATATGATCGAAGTAAGTCATCGCTGTTTGGCATGTTTGAGTTTGGGTTTCAAACCCAAAAGGCATCATACCAGCACGCGGCCGTCTTTAATATACTCAACGGCTTGCCATATGCTCTTGAGGGTGCACTGATATTGATATGAACAATATCACTGCCAAGTTTCGTGAGAAGATTCTCACGAAAATCCCTATTATGCAAAGCCGCAAGTGGTTGAAACCATCTCACACCGCACCAACTTAGCTTGCAGTCGCGAAGGCTAAGCTGATGCGGTTGCGGATGGGGCCAATCGATAGCTCAAACGAAAGGTATTCACCTAATGAATACAAACGCTTTAGAATCGAATGGTGGAAAAAAATATGCTTCATTCTACATGCAAAAAGAATGTTTAGAAGAAGGGGGTGTGCAAAATATTGCACACGCTGAACCGCTTGCGCTTGTACCTCCGGCGTGGGGTACCTAGTGATAGTTCATAGTACAAACGATAGATGGCATGGCTCGATGGCATGTGACATATAATCTATTGCCCAAAAACAGGACATAATTTATATTCCTCATTATGCACTCTTCTATTCCTGAATCATTATGCTACCCTGGACAAACCCGGCACGGTACCATGGGAAGCCGGCGTTTGTTACAGCTGTCGCAAACGCGTGCATATGATGGGACGAATACTGCCTGACACGAGTAATCTCAACGCTCGCGGGTAGGTATCGAACTTGTCCTTAATATTCACATGTGTCGGTAATTATCCAGGCAAATCTTAACACAGCACACGATCGTAGAGCTACAAAACTTTTGAAATTCTGATATTCTGAGATCACACGCTAAGCTCTTATAAACGATGGAATCGCAGAAATGAGACTGGAACCGGCAAATGAGACTCAAATGAGACAGGGTATTTTTTTGCGGAATTTTGGTTCCAGGGGCCATATAGATGTGGCATCCATGATAAAAAACGAACTTTGTTAAGAAATTTTGATTTTACAGCCGAAAAATAGCCAAAAACACTCCACGAAGGCTGAAAAGTTGGGATATCTGAAATTTGTTTAAAAGACAAGATTATTGCGATACTCGCATATTTTGAAAATATGATAAAATATCAAAATATGATATGATAACAAGGTAAGTTGAAAATTTATGAAAAGACCATGCATACTCCTAGCTTAGAATGGTTTTTGGGGTATTTTTGTGTCACTTGAAGCCGCGACACACTGAAAATAAGTGAAAATTGACTATAACACGGGATAACGGTGTTGTAGGCTCAAACGTATCTTAATTAAGAATGTTCAAAACAATAGACATAAAAAAACTTCATAGGGCAGTGCTCCACAGCTGCGGGATGGCTCATTTTTAGCCAGTTCAGCTGAAATGACTTAGGGTTTGAAGCGGGAGTGCAAGTCATGCCTTGAACTGTGATGAATGATGAAAATGCAAAGTATCCCTACTGTTCACAAGTTTCAAATATGGTCAAGAACCAAAAAAACACCACCAACAATACGTGGGATTGAAGCATATTCGCAATTACTATTTACATGCACGAGCATTACTCAGGGTTTGAGTGCAGGCTAGCCTAAGAGATGGGCGCTGGTACTTCCCCCATAAGAGCGCTGTACATCCGCACCACCGCCTGTGCATACAGTGCGTCGGCGGTGCTGCCCGACTCCCCCTGGAAGGAAGCAAGGTCTTTAAGCTCCTCCAACCTGATGCTTGCCTCGAGGGCGGCGGTTGTGCTCTGCTCCTTCAAAGCAATGACGAGCTTTTGTGCCTCTACCCCGGCCGCTCTTTGCCTGTCAGGTACCAGCCTTGGCTGTCCCACAGGCACTCCTGGTGTACCTTGGGCGTCCAACGCCACGGGCAGCGGCTGCTGCGATGAGCCCTGAAGACCTCGGAGAGGGCCAGCTTGGCCTCCGGGCATCAAAGCCTGCGAAAAGCCCCATTAGAGATGGTCAGTAGTGTGCCAGGTTTCGGAACTGCGAGGGACATATATAGAAAAAACAAAACAATACAAAACTTTATATTCTAAAGAAGAAGGAAACCTTACCGAGATGAGCTGCATGGCGATCTCCTGGGTGTACTTCTCGCTGTTCCTATGGTTTTCCCGTTCGATGGCCACGGTACCATGGGAAGCCGGCGTTTGTTACAGCTGTCGCAAACGCGTGCATATGATGGGACGAATACTGCCAGACCCGAGTAATCTCAACGCTCGCGGGTAGGTATCGAACTTGTCCTTAACATTCACATGTGTCGGTAATTATCCAGGCAAATAAATCTTAACACAGCACACGATCGTAGAGCTACAAACTTTTTGATATTCTGATATCCTGAGAGCACACGCTAAGCTCTTATACACAAGCCCAAATTTCCATCATCCCCCATTTGCTTTTCACGGGAGCAGACTTGACTTGTTAGACCAGAGTACTAATCTCGCCCAACCGTGCTCTGTATACGTGCAATTGTGGATGGGTGTGTTTGTACCGTGATATGATCGAAGTAAGTCTGTAACAAACGCCGGCCTCCCATGGTACCGTGCCGGGTTTGTCCAGCTAGTGACAGGCGTGACAGATATCGGACAAGTATGATAGGTCTCGCGTGAGATGACTGCTCGAGAGAAATAGACTTGGTAAAGGTGGTATGGTCATTATCAGGTGACCGCGAAGTGATAAGAGGATATGACAGTTACAAGTTTGCCACTGACGTGTCAGTCAGAATGCGGTAAACGGTGACATTGTTAAAGCTGGCATGGAATACTGACTTTCTATTGGCTAGATGAAGATTTCAGGGCGGAAGCCTGTTACAGTTTTTTGCAGATGTGACAATGACTCGAGATATAAGTAAGCTCTGACCGCAGGTCAGGACTAGAGGACTCATTATTGTTTTGCCTTCGCAAGTGCTAGGTGGCTGTTCGCGTGCCAGTGCTAGACCGCTAAGACAGTTCTGCTCACAGTTTTGTACAATAATTCGTACTTTTGGTTATTATGTTGATCTTTTGATGAATATATTTTACTGCTGTTTTTATCTTTTTACAAAACAATAATGTCCTGCGCGGAGCGGCTTTTTATTTCAGTGCTAATTTAGAAGTAGAGACCCTTTGGCGACAAGTTCACAGCAGTTGGTAACAGCAGATTCGGGGAGACAGGCGACTCCAGGGACACCCACGGTGTACTGGCGGACCCTCTTTCCTTTTTATACTTGGCGGTGCTCACACGGAAAAAGGCTCCCAGTGGCGGCGGCGGCGGATCAGCGGTGAATTGCTACTTAATGAGTGGTCTATTATCTTGCAATATCCTCAGCCTGACCACCTTGTTCAACAGCGAATCCAGGGGCACCCACGGCGGTGCACTGGCCTAACTAACTGTAAACAACTTTGCGTCACTAAGAGCTAATTAGCGACGGCATCAGCTTGGACAGCGACAGCGACAGGGCAAATCAGCAGTGAATGACCACCTTCGTATGAGTAGTTCCTATCCTGCGGTCCCTCTAGTTGACCACCTTGTCCAAACGGTGAATCCAGGGACACCCTCGGTGTACTGGCCTAACTTGTAGGCAAGTGTGCGACCTTGAAGATAATTAGCAGCGGCATCTGCCTGGGCTGACTAATTAGAAGTGGATCAGCAGTGAATCACTACCTGAATGAGTGGTCTTTTATCCTGCGGCTCCCCTGACGGTACCACCTTGTCTGACGGCGAATCCAGGGACACCCAGGGTGTACTGGCCTAAGCTTGAAGCAGGAGTGTCTCCAGGAGAGAATTAGCAACGGCATCAGCCCTGAAGGCAACGAGTGGGCCCTCGCCGTTGTTTTGTACGCTGGGCTCCTCTTCGTGCACACCACAGGTGTCTATGCCGGCATACGCCACGTTAATGCAAGTGGTTGGACGGTGGTGCCCCTCAGGGGGGTGATTATTTCCCTCCTAGCGTGCTGGTCACGCCGTGTTGAGGCCATGCTCCTTGTGATCCTCGCCTGGTTTTGGATCTGTGCTGGTCTTCATTCTGACGACATTGCGCGCCATGCTTCTCGTGCTGCCGACTTCCCTCTGGGCGTACATGGCAGCCGATCTGGTCAGGGATGGACTGTCTCGTCCTTGCGCTGGTCCCAAGTTTTCTTACTGGGGCGCGTGTCCCTGCCCACTTTGCCCGCCAGGCTTGATAAGCCTCGTTTTGCGGCACGCTGGGCGCAGCTTCGGCGCAATCCTAGGCTGCACCGCGTCGCGCAGGCCGCCTACTTGACGTTCGTCTTCACGCTGGTGGTCTTTGCTGCCGCTGGTGGAAGTTCTCGCTTAACGCACGGGGGGTGTAGAACGATGGCGTGCTTGTTCGCTTCGAACCCGCCGGTAGCCGCGGTGCGGTTCAACAGAAATTTGCGATTGTTTCTGCTCTTGTGCGGGATTTTGTGGGTCGCCGGCAAGCTGGCAGAAGGTATGCCTGCACACGGTGCCATGCCATCCACGCGGATTGCCTGGGATGCATCGCCTTGCACTTCCTGGGAGGCTCAGCAGTCGTCAAGGCAGTGGGAGCCGGGCTGGGAGGCCAACGTCGCGGAGCAGGATGAGGTCTTGCCGTACACCGTGTTGGACGAGCTTCAGCCTTTGGGCAAGACGACTGTGACCAAGGACGAGGCAGCGTGGCTCGACACAGAGCTCAACGCCACGTTTGGAGGCCATCCTGACTTCAAGGAGGAGCATTGGGAGGAGATGCGGGCTGTTCTTCGCAGATGCAAGGGCTCCTTCGCCAACACCCCTCACGACTTGACAGGCTACAAGCAAGGGCAAGGCGGAGCACAACACGTTCTCCATCCCGTTCAAGGACGAGTCCAAGGCTGTCTACCAGAGGCCGAGGAAGTACAGCCCGGGCGAGCAGGAGATCATTGACATTCACTGCAAGGAGTTGCTGGAGTATGGCTTCATAGAGCCCGCAGCCAAGCATTGCAGGCATGCAAGCAACGTCGTTGTGGCCGGTAAGAAGGATCACGAGACTGGTTTGTGGACCCAGACACGCTTCTGCGTAGATCTCAGAGGCATCAACCGACACTCTCTCAAGGACAATACCTTGCCGCATCGACCAGAGGAGCTTTACCAGAAGGTGGCGAAGGCGAGGTTCAAGACGACGCTGGATGCCACCAAAGCCTCCCACCAGATTCCTATGGCCACGGAAGAGGACAGGAGTAAGACGGCGTTTTGGTGGAAGAACCAGTTGTACCAGTACACCTCGATGCCTTTCGGGGCTGCTGGAGCAACGTCTGCATTTGTGAGGATCATGGACTACGAGCTACGTCACCTGCAACATTGCACGGTGGCGTACGTCGATGACGTAGTGGTCTACACGGATTCCACGCCCGAGCAGCATCTGAAGGATGTCGAGGAGGTGTTGCGCACGTTAGGAGACGCTGGCATAATGCTGCACGCAGGCAAGAGCACCTTTGCGGCAGCCACTGTGGACTTTCTGGGCTACCGCATTGGGCACAACTCTATTGGTGCGCAGGAGGCAAAGTGCAAGGCCATCCAGGACCTCCCGAGGCCTCAGGACAAGACTGGGCTCCGCTCTATTCTGGGCATGATGAACTACTATAAGGGCCTGGTGGGTGAGCCGGGGGGACCGAATATTCTGAGATGGCGCGCCCCCTCAACG
This sequence comes from Cymbomonas tetramitiformis, assembly GCA_001247695.2. Taxonomy (NCBI): domain Eukaryota; kingdom Viridiplantae; phylum Chlorophyta; class Pyramimonadophyceae; order Pyramimonadales; family Pyramimonadaceae; genus Cymbomonas; species Cymbomonas tetramitiformis. The sequence goes on along the minus strand of LGRX02033850.1, from coordinate 43,837 downwards.
ACTTGCTCAAGAAAGAGATCACAGATATCAAGGGAGCTTGGGGGAAGGAGCAGGACCAGGCGCTCCAGGACCTGAAGGACTCGCTCTGTGCTGGGAGATGTCTGAGGCCAATCGATTATGACAGGCCCCTCATATTATTGTACACCGACTGGAGTACCTATGGCATTGGTGCAGTGCTGGGCCAGAAGGAGGACGATGGAAAGGAGTATATCTGCATGGCGATCAGTCGTTCCTTGAGCAAAACGGAGAGACAGTACACTAGCTTCAAAGGTGAGATGCTTGCGGTGGTGTGGGCAGTGCGCACGCTGAGGCAGTACCTGCATGGCGTCCACTTCACGCTGGTGACCGATCACTCGCCACTCACCACCTTGATGGAGAAGTCTGACCTTCAGGGACAGCATCTACGATGGGCGATCAGCCTACAGGAGTTCGACTTCACGGTGCAGTATCGCCCGGGAGCTAAGAACAGCAATGCCGACGTGCCATCTCGCTACCCGTTACCGTCCACGACAGACGAGACTGGAGCAAGGCATGAGCGAGAGAAGGCATCTGCGCTTCACGCAGGCGTGGGGGAAGTTTACACGAAGGATTTCTGCGACAGCCTGTGCTTTATGCTGGCTGGGGACACTTCCCCAGGGGAAGAGGTGACGCCAGAGGTGCAGGTCGCCAACCACCGCAAGATGGCCGCCATAGAGCAGCTGGGCACGGGACCGGTACATCGCTTGTTCGATTTGCACCATCAAGATGAATTGGAGTGCAATCATGCGGCCCTGTTCGACACAGACCAACCCGACCGAGCTGGTGGTCGACTCTGGGAGATTAGCGAGAGCGGCTTGGAAGGCGCTGAGCTTGGTGAGACCCACGCGAGGCACGCATGGTGAAGGGAGTTCTGCTGTATACAGCAATGAATACTTTGAAGGCGAACGCATCTTGAAGCCGGAGAAGGTGGACACCAGAGTGCTGGACAAGCGGTTCTTCTCGCAAGCTCGGGAAGAAGGTGTGGTATGCTATGAGCCGTGTGGAGGCCTCTGTGCTGGCCTAGAGATGTTACTCCGTAATAATGGAATAAAGGTGGATCGATACTTGTATCAAGACATATCATCGAGCAGTCAGGCAGAAGAGTGGCCAGAGCCAGGTGCACGGCGTTACTGAGGCGATATCCTGACCTTATGTCGCCCGATGCAATAGAGTTTGGGGCCCTACCTCACGATCTACACGACACTACGAGCGCTGATTTCATACGAGCAGGGGCTCTTCAAGGTCGGCAGTGGGTTATGGTGTGCGGGTTTCCATGCCAGGATCTCTCTCCAGCTGGAACGCTCACGGGCTTGGATGGCAGGCACAGCAAATTATTTTATGAAGTGGTCCGGCTTTTATCCACGCTGCAGCAGCTACAGAAGCAGCGGCCTCCAGGCTATGTCCTGGAGAACGTTTCTCCGCTGTCGCACAGACCCGGAACCAAGATCAGGGACGAAGTGTTCCCGTACATTGGGCACCAGCGTCATCGGCCGACCAGTGTCCTTTGACGCAGCACAAGCAGGCGCCTACGCTCACCGACTGAGGGCGTACAACTGGAGTAACCTGTTCCAGAACCACCAGCAGGGAAGATATCTTCCGTTGAGCTGGTACGACCCCAAATCAATTTTCCTGTCGGCCCGCCTTCGGTCCGCCCGGTCCAAATTACAAAATGCCCGCCGCAGGCGCGAAAATTTTAATCTTAAGTATGGGGAAAATGCAAAATCGCAAAAATTTCATCAAAATTCTAGAAGTGTGCGCCAAATTGGTTCGGCCCCAAAGCAATTTCTCTTTCGGCCCCTCTTCGGCCCGGGCCTCATTTTGGCGACTCAGATCGGCCCGGGGCCGGCCAATCGGGGTAAGATATCTTCCCTGACCACCAGTTCCGCTCCGTGATGGGCAAGGTGGCGAGGCCAGAAGGGCGGGTCGTATCATCAATCTTATGCAAGGGCTGGCAGCCCAGGCCTGTGGTGAGGACAGACCGCGCACCCCACTATGTAGTGAACGTGAGGGCCCTTCCCACCATCATGGCAACGCAAGGATCTAGAGCATTCCGATCAGCGAGAATGGGCACCGTTGTGCGCAGCGCCGACGAGCACACTGAGGAGGAATCCCGAGAGGTGAACCTCGACGAGAAATCGCGAGCCATGGGCTACAGTGCAAGTGAACTACGCATGGCGGATGGCCTGAACGACGTAGAACTGGCAAGCATTCTGGGCTTGGCCATGGATCGCAGGGCTATGGAGCTGTTGATGGCGGTCGCAGAAGCGAGCAGGAAGGGACTTCCTCACAGCGAGGAGTCCCCAGTGGCGGAGAATTCCCCAGGACAGCCTATCGCTGTAGACAACAACTGGGCAGACCATGCGATGTCGGACCTTCAGCAGAGACAAGCTTTGCTGGCGGAATGGGTTGGAAATCAGGGCTCTTCATGAATACTTTGATTAGATTTGATTAGTTTTAAAATGCTTAAATCATAATTTGATTAGTACGGCGAAGGTCCGAATCATGACTTGACTAGTACCGCGATCGTCCAACTCATGACTTGATTAGTACGGGGTTGGTCCAAATCATGACTTGATTTTTAGGAAATAAGGCCTAATCAAATCAAAAATCATGATTACTAGTGTGATTAGTACCCATATTTCGAATTTTCGATTACAATCAATCAATCGATCAATCAATTAAAATCCGAGGGGCAATTTACACTCAATATGCGGTGAACGTTTTAAGTTCAATTCACATTGCATTCATTTCCCGCGATAGGCCGTGCGCAAGCACGTGGGAGGCTTCTCATCTCCGGAATATTTCTCATCTCCACTATCACATTCGCGTGACGCGTGACTCCGGAGTATTTCTCATCTCCGGAATATTTATCATCTGATCTTGATCTAGGGGTTTCTTCAACACCGGAAACTGTTGGACGGCAAGTGTTTGCTGCTTCGATGAGAGCTCTTTCTTCCGTCGGCCCATATTGTCGGTATGATGTCTGCTGAATGAACGAACCAGTAGTGTTGCCGGAAGCTGAAAACGGCTTTGCGGGGGAGTGCAAATTGTGGGCTGTCGAACAGACCTGACGCAACGAATAGATGGCTAGAACTGGAACTGCGTCAGTCCGTTGGGCGAGATCGGTCGGGTGGCGCGGGAAAATCGTGCATAGTAATCACGTTTCGAATCAAGTCATGATTTATAGGCTCGCGACGAAATCATGACTTGATTCATAGGAAAGGGTCCAAATCATGACTTGATTAGTACGGTAGGGGTCCAAATCATGACTTGATTAATAGGAAATAAGGCCTAATCAAATCAAAAATCATGATTACTAATCCTATTCATGAAGAGCCCTGTTGGAAATTCAAACGCATACACTCAGCAGGTGGCGAAGACTATGAGTCACCGTGACTGGGAAGAGAATTTGCAGACGATGTGCTCGCAAGGGCAGAAAGGTGCACAAGGAATCGGTGCCAAGCGACAGAGCGCGGGGACCAAGAAGAAGAAGGAGTGGCAGCTCTACGCCATTGAACAATACCGTCTGAGGCACAAGAGTCACTTCGTGAAGGAGGGCGCGACCCAACCAGCACGCGCTGAGGTGCCTGCTTGGAGTCCGCCTGGTAAAGACAAGGGGATGAGAATTCCGAGGCTTGCATGCACCACCGGATTTGTGGACTTGGTGGCCAGCGTTGCGCAGAACAGCAGGCTGACCGCGACAAGCATCGAGACATGCATGATGATGCGTGGTGTCTCAGATGGCTGAAGTCCGATGGCAGCGTGAAATTGCCGGAGGATGAAGTTCGCCGAGTAAAGAGGCGCGCAGCACGGCACCGATGGGATGAGGCCACGGATGAGATCTACATGATCACACTGTCAGGCAAGGAGGTGAGGATACCAAAGCCTGCCGACCGTTTGGCATTGGTCAAGGAGTACCACTCCAGGACTGGCCATTGGGGTATAAGGCGCACACAGCATCTTTTGTGGCAGCGACATTGGTGGGCTGACCTGAAGAAGGACGTGGAGGCGGTGGTCACTCAGTGTGGGACCTGCCAGCGAGTGAAGACTCATTACGCGAGGGAAGAGGCGGTCTTGTCCCCTTTGGAGATCGTATCATTCATGTATCGTTGGTCATTGGACTTGGCGTGGCCTTCAAGGAGGGTAACGAGGTCTGGTAACAGCAGGGTGCTCATCATGACTAAGGCTGGCATTTTACCGGGTAAAGGATTTTCGGCCTTGGTAATACCGGTAAAATTACCGGTAATACTTTACTGGGTAATACCGTGGTAATACCGACGTGCGAGGGACTCTCAAAACCTTGCCCACGAGGCCATTCTCTCTACACACACTTTTGCGCACTGCCCCCACAAGGCCATTCTCTCTACACACACTTTTGCGCACTGCCCCCACGAGGACATTATCTATACACACACTTTTGCGCACTGCCCCAAATGTCCGATTCCGACATTTTTAAATGGGTATGGTACCGCCACGCAGGCCCGTCAACGAAAATGTTGAGTAAAGTTTCGATGAGACGAATTCACGGAACCACTACCCATGGATGGCGGCTGGTAACCTGGTATGGTAGTCACGGATTCATGGTAACACAGGGGTAAAATGGGGTAAAATCGTGATTCCAGGTAGTAATACCAATGGTAATACCAAAATGGTATTACCAATGGTAAAGGATTTTGGGAATTTGGCACTTTACCACACTAGAGCATGGTAAAGGATTATGGGCCTTGGTATTACCGGTAAAATTACCGGGTAATACCGGTAAAGGTATTACCAGTGGTAAAACCAGTGCCAGCCTTAATCATGACCGAGCACTACACCAGATTCATAGTCTGTGTACCCATCCCCAACAAGGAAGCACGCACCATTGCGGCAGCATTTCGCAGTCATGTGCTGGCTGTCTTCGGGGCGCCAGCTGAGTGCTTGGTGGATGGAGGCAAGGAGTTCGAGGGGGAGTTCGAGCAGCTATGCAGAGACTGTCTGATAGACAGGAGGGTCACCTCACCAGACTCACCAGAAGGCAATGGTCTCACTGAGCGAGTAGTGCGCACGATGAAGTTCTGTTTCAAGAAAATCGCCTTGGAGAAGGGCCTCGACTACGAGTGGGACGAACAACTCTGGCCATTGGTGCTGAGCTACAATGCAGCACGCCAGGAGTCCACAGGAGTGGCACCGTTCACCTTACTGTTTGCCCAAGAGGCAGTGGTGCCGCCAGATCTGAAGCAGGCGCCTAGCATGGACTTCAGTCCGGAGGTCAGCGACGACAAGGATACCCGAGTCAAGGACCTCCTTCAGAGAGCACAGGTGGTGAGGCGGTTGATGGTGCATGCTGGCTGCAGTCTGGAGATTGCGCAGCACCGTGACACTTTACACTATGAAGGAAGAAGGGGTGGTGGTTACGAGCCTAAGCCACATCAGTTCAAGGTGGGGGACTTCGTGTACATCAGACAGAAGCCTCGCAGTGGCATGGAGGTCGCCACCAAGTCCGCCATCCTTAAGCTGGTCAAGATACAGCGAGATGGTGTTGTGGTGCTTGAGGACGCCACCAAGTTGAAAGAGAAGAGCACTGTGCAGAGCATTGCGCCATGTCACCTACAGGTGAAGGATCAGTATGACTGCAGTGCAGCCGTGCCCAGCAGACATCTTGCATGCGAGGTGTGCAGGAAGGCTGATGGAGAGGCAGAGATGTTGTTGTGCGACACGTGCAACAAGGGGTACCATTTGTGGTGTCTTACCCCAGCACTGGATGAAGTACCAGAAGGTGAGTGGCTATGTTCTGGGTGCTCAGGCACGAGGATGCAAGCTGCTAACGCTGAGGTGCAGACCCAGGAAACTAAGGGCTCTTGCGTCCTGGAGGACAGATTGGGGATGAAGGAGCAGCAATTGAACGAGAAGCTGTCCCCAGACATGCGCCTGCTGCCAGCAGACGTGGGTCCCCGTCGCGTGGTGAAGGGAGATAAGTTTCAGCCATGGCAGGCTATCTCATCAAGGGAAATGATGCTGGAAGAGAAGGACTTGTTCCTTTACATGCCAGACCAGGTGGACTGGGGCAGACAGGACAAGCTCTCAGAGACTGTGAAGATCTTCATGCCTGGGCATTGGAATGAGGGACATCGCACCGTGCTGAGCAAGAAGTATCGAGAGCAGAAAGCAATGGCAAGGCAACTGAGGGATGCACCTCTGGTGCCTGCCTTGGCTGAAGAAGAGATTGAAAAACGAGGAGAATTAAGACATATGGTGGGCGAGGCTAGCGCGCTACAGTGGGGACTTGAGCTTGTCATCACGGTGCCTTCCGAGGTGAGACGCCTGGCGACAGAGGTGGACTGGAAGTCCATCGATGGCGTGTGGGACCCATAGGCAGGTACTGGGGTCATCGGTGAGGTGATGGTGGAGCAATGGCCACAGTTGAGATTTATGAACAATGACAGGAACCCTCAGCTGGGATGGTCTGAGGCGCGTGATGCACTTCAGGCAGGTAACTATCGCATATGGAAGGAGAAGTATGGTGTCTATGATGCTGTGGTGACCTCTCCTTGGTTTGCCGCGTTGGATATCGCGTTTCCATTGGCAGTTATGGCCAGCCGCGTGGTGGCGTGCGTGCATGTTCCCTCTTATTATCTGACAGATATGACCGAAAGCAGAGCCGCGTACTTCAGACGATTAAGTCAGTCTGGACGCCTGCATGTGATCGGACATCTGGAGCATGGACCTATTGGCCGCAGGTGTATGTGGGTCTTGGTGTTCAAGAACCCTTTGGTCAGAGCTAGAATGTTACAAGGTGGAGACGATGAAGACATTGGCATGTTTACCTTCAGTTTGGGCAAGTTCATGGCAGATGGAGATACGACTCAGTATGCTGAACAAGACCATATTTGAGTCTGTGCTACTGCAGGCAGCCGCTACAGATGGGGGATGTTGGAAATTTGGGCTTGTGTATAAGAGCTTGGCATGTCATCTCAGAATATCAGAATTTCAAAAATTTTGTAGCTCTACGATCGTGTGCTGTGTTAAGATATGCCTGGATGATTACCGACGCATGTGAATGATAAAGACAAGTTTCATACCTGCGCGCGAGTGTTGAGGTTGCTTGGGTTTAGCAGTATTCGTCCCATCACATGCACGCGTTTGCGCCAGCTGTAACAAACGCCGGCCTCCCATGGTACCGTGCCGGGTTTGTCCAGCTAGTGACAGGCGTGACAGATATGACAAGTATGACAGGTCTCGCGTGAGACGACTGCTCGAGAGAAATAGACTTGGTAAAGGAGATATGGTCATTATCAGGTGACCGCGAAGTGATAGTTACAGGAGTTAGGATATGACAGTTACAAGTTTGCCACTGACGTGTCAGTGAGAATGCGGTAAACGGTGACATTGTTAAAGCTGGCATGGAATAATGACTTTCTATTGGCTAGATGAAGATTTCAGGGCGGAAGCCTGTTACAGTTTTTTGCAGATGTGACAATGCCTCGAGATATAAGTAAGCTCTGACCGCAGGTCAGGACTAGAGGACTCATTATTGTTTTGCCTTCGCAAGTGCTAGGTGGCTGTTCGCGTGCCAGTGCTAGACCGCTAAGACAGTTCTGCTCACAGTTTTGTACAATAATTCGTACTTTTGGTTATTATGTTTATCTTTTGATGAATATATTTTACTGCTGTTTTTATCTTTTTACATGTTGGAAATTTGGGCTTGTGTATAAGAGCTTGGCATGTGATCTCAGAATATCAGAATTTCAAAAATTTTGTCGCTCTACGATCGTGTGCTGTGCTAAGATATGCCTGGATGATTACCGACACATGTGAATGATAAAGACAAGTTTGATACCTACGCGCGAGTGTTGAGGTTGCTTGGGTTTAGCAGTATTCGTCCCATCATATGCACGCGTTTGCGACAATTCACCATGCCCTAAAATGTGATCATAACATTGCCCCCGGAAAATGTTAAGTTTTCGACTTGTTTATAAACAAGTTATTTTTGCTCTGGGGAAAATCAATGTTTCTCAAACAAGTACCTAAAGGTACTTGTTCCGGAAACTAGTCACATTTGCTCCTGGAATGCTATTTCCCCATAGGACTGCATGGTTAGAGGTTTGGATTCTTCGCAAATGAAATATATTGCAGATGCAAGTGATGGTTGGCGAGTACTGCGCGAATCGCAGCATGATACATACTATAGCGTATAATATATTATGATGTGCAAATCGATCTAAATATCGTTTCGACCATCACGCACGACCTGCGAATCCCTTTGGTGGGGGTGCCACACGAGAGTGTGCACTTATTCAGGAAAGTGTACCCAGTCACGCGGTCGGTCCGAATACTCAACTCGTATATCGTTCCAAAGCCATCGAGAAGTCGCACCTCGTGCTGGTGCGAAACTTCACCAATCGCATCGAGACTTGAGCATGGAATGTAGGGATGATGTGCACGGGTCCAATTAATGAAAGGCCGATATGTTAAAATAGGTTGGTTACACATGCCACCATCCAAACTCGCAACGTTTGAGCTTGCGCGACACGTTGTCGATCCGTTAACGATGAGGCATGGCGCCTAATTGTGGGCAATTACAACGCGTGTGATTCACAAAGCATAGTGGGTTTATTACAAGGAAGTAATTTGCCAGGTTCGTCCTTATAAAGAACACGGGTATTAAAAAGAAGGATTCGTGCCGTCGCCGCAATGATGTGTCGTGTGAACACGAGCCGGGTTGCTCATGGCTTGGTAAAAGACCAATACATTTTTAAGTACTGCATTATAAATTTATCCCGCAAGTGATCTTGGGGTAAAAATGCACGTATAGATGGTGATGCGTCATGTGGAAATCCTGGCGTTACCAGGTTCAAAAGTCATTTCATCCCGATGTACAAAGGGTGCTACCTAGCATCGGCTAGCCGCAACACAGCACAATAGCGAACGTTACGTGCACAAATGGCAGGCACAACCATTCACTTCACAAGATGCACACAACAATGGATGTTGCCAATCAATACATGATCACTATGAAGTCCATCTGCAAAAAAAAAACAGGAGCAGTAATAGTCTTGGAATTTGCTTGAAATCCGAACACTTCTTGCTCCATGACAACTTGCAAAACGCCGCCTCATCACCAATGCAATGTGCCCTTGCCTACAAAATCCTTATGGCCACATGGCATTAAGGAGGGGTTTCTGCGGAGCGCAGCTTGGCGTCATGCCAGATATGATAGCCTCACCCTCATGCTGGGAAGCAATATATTGGGTCCTACGTCATGCGAACCAACAGAAATGCTTTCATACCCGTGCAGGTTCATCTCTATCAAGCAGCGGTGCCTCCATTGGGCATTCAGTGAGCATGCTGCTCTCACATGCTGGGAGATACCGATCGGAACTCCTCTGCATTTGCTCACTTCGTTTCTGGTCACCCCAAACCACATCATTGCTCAAATCACGTCCCTGGTCCGTGTGTTGCACTTGACGACTGTTACAAGTCCGTAACTGTTAGCTCTCACTCCCATGGTCTCATGAAAAAACCACGCTCAGTGGGCCCCTATTTGCAGTGGGGTATGCCGTCCTCCCTCAATAGGGCGTGCGACTCCCACCTTCCGCCCACTTCTCCAGCAGCGGCACGATGGTGGTGAAGCGCGGGCGATCCACCGGGTCCCACGCGCAGCAATCACTGCACAGCTTGCAGATCACAGGCTCACCTGCACCCTCAGCCCGCGCCTCCACCACGGTCCCATCCTCATGCCGGGATTCCACATGACTGCCTAAAAAGGGGCAGCATGAGCGACAGAACGCATCATTCCTCCTTGCCCGTGCATCGGCACTGCACAGGCTGGTTGTGGAGGGGGGGTGGATGGAGAGGGGCGCCAGGGGGATGCAAGCGAGGGCGGAGTGAGTGGTGGGCCATCGCACCGTCTGCGGGGCAGGACAGCTGCTTCTTCTGAAAGCCGACAGCAGCGACAACCTGCACGGAGTGCACCCCAGGCGGAGTGAGCAGGGCATGGGGCAGGGAGCAATGTGGGGGATGTGCGATCTGGGGGGCGTGAGCTGGACACACGGAGGTGACCGATGCGGCACACGGGTGAGCTAGGCGGCATGCGCACTCGCGCAGGACACCGGGAAAGAAGCGATGCAGCAAACTGGGGAAGGCATGCGCTGGGCACGGGCAGCTAAGCGACAAGGGGCAGGTGCTGCGCATGCGGCAAATCGCTTCATGGCAAGCGTTCGTCTGAAATCCACAGTTTTTCACCATGGCGCAATCTGCAGATACGCGGCATTGCTCTGTGCTGGCGGCTGAGGGCGCCCTCCGGGCCAGAGGACGCGGGAGAGTCGCAGTGAGGGACGCGGGCAAGCCCACCTGCATGGGGTGCAGGTCATGCCACGGAGAGCGTCCCGTGAGGCACTCCCACAGCACCACACCTGCCAGGCAACCAACGCCCTCTCCCTGAGGCCTGACCGCCCCCCTCCTTGCCGCGCCGCGCCCATTGCGCGCTCTGAGGGCTCCAGCTGGCAAGCCGCCATTCGACCGCAAACAGCCCTCGGACAAAAAAACCTCTCAACACCTGCAGTCTAGTCGGGGCACTCCAGAGGGGCACCCACCGTAGGAATATACGTCGGCCCGCTCGTCGTACGGCATGCTGCACAGCACCTCCGGAGCCATCCACTCCGGTGTACCCGCACCCCCCCCCGAGCCCGACAGGAACGTGCGCTGCCGTGTCTTGCTCAGCCCGAAGTCTGCGATCTTCACCCTCCACTTGTCGTCCACCTGCGGGCAGGCGAAGGCGTCCACCTTCAACGATCAGTTCCCGGTTCAAGACCTTGTCACCGGCCACCGCCGCAGCGCATCGCATACCCAGGCGATGTGTTGCAGTGGGGCGAGGCAGCGTGGGGCGAGGTTTCCAGAGGCCTGAGAGGGCAGAGACGACAGGAATCTATGACACAGCAGAGACCTGTGGACGTTGCCTTCGGTGCAAACCCAGACCCTGCTCTCAGGGGCTCTCAGGGGCTCGGAAAGAGCTGGTGGCTGGGTTTCAGCTGTAGATGGCCGGCATGAGCTGAGCCGCAAGCAATCACTTCCCTCGGTGCATTGGTGTATTCTGCTACTCGTTGGTGATGCGATTCAAAGCTTCCTGGGATGACAGGTGGCGCCGTGGAGCAGCCGCGAGGCGGAGACAAGGCAAGCTGCAGCAAGGAATTGAGCGCCCAGGGCACTCCATGTCGGTGGGCCCTGTACCAGAATGTTCGGAGATTTGAGGTCAAGGTGAAGGATGGGCGGGTTGCGAGTGTGTAAGTAGTTCATGCCCCTCGCCACGCTCAACGCCACCGCCCGCAGCCTTGCACGGTCAAGAGGGCGCCCCTCCCTCCCTCTGCGCACCCCCCCCACGGAGATCACGCACGAAGAAGAGAAGCCGGAAGGGCGAGGCATGCTCGCAGGTCAGCTCCTGCGCGGGTCATCTCAGCTGGAGCTGGTGCGAGGACGGAGGAGGCTGCAGCATCCAGATCCACGTGGCGAGCAATTCATGGCAAGCAGGGACAAGCAAGTCGAAGAGTGTGAGAAATCACACCGTCGCAACATCCACGTGGCAGGGCACACCATCCACGTGGCAGCACGCAACATCCATATTTTCCTGGCTGCCGGACACCCATGGTGCTCAGATGCCAGGAAAAGCTGCTCGGAGTGGGGCGGCGCACCTCACGGTGTTGTACAAGCTGCCCCGGCGCATGAACTCTGACACAATGGTGGGCGGCGAGTGCGCATACCCCTGCGTCCCCGCCCTCCCCGGCTAAGCCTCCGCCTTCCGGCTAACCCTCCCTCAGCCGAGCTGGAGTGGGCGTTTCTGCGCCTTACCGCCTGAAAGGCAACTCACACCCAGCCGGGGGTACTCCACCTCGAATCCCCCGTTGGTCGAGCGGCTTTCGTGTTTATGCGACGAATAGCGTCAGAGGTGCGCGCCATCGCTCAGGGCTCACCCACTCACGGCCAATGTGAATCAGTGGATCTGAGAAGCTGACGCGGCAAACTCGGAGCACTGGAGCAACGAGAAAGAGGGGACCCGCCCAGAGTGTCAGCCGTGCCGACATGACGGGAAGGCCGGAGGGAAGGGGTCGTGGAGGATTAGGGGCGAGACCATGAATAAAAGTAGGTTTGGATGCCGTAGTCGTGCCAGAACCCTCACCTGCACCCTCCCGACTCCCATCAGGCCTCGGAAACCCTTGCCCTGCTACACCCTAGCTCCTCGCGCTTGGACGGCCTCGGGATGCTGAATGCAGGAGCCGCGCCGGATGGCAGCGCGGCGCCACCAAGCACGCATAGCGCCGATGCCGCGCTGGCACGAGGTCGTAATAGCATCGCGAGAGTATCAAAACACCGGCGCCCGGGCCCGGACAAGGCACCACGCCACCGGGTAATCGGAGCGTCCGACTTCCTTCTGGGGACTGCTGGCTGCATCCGGTGCGCCAAGGCATCCGCCGCCAGTGCTCTTGCCTCGTTGCTCTGCCTCGTCCTGGAGCTCAACGGTGGAAGTGGCTGAGCCAACTCCCACCGGCTGATTCGGACAAGATGAAGAGAGAAATAAGGTGACAAGGAGGGCCCTCATCTGCTGCCGAGTGGTGCTGCCATCTTGGGGTGCACTGCAAATTGCCACGTCATCATCCCGCGCGTCCGCCGCCCGGAATGCCGCATCTGGCGAGGCGGGGTAGAATCAAGCACTGCCAGGTGAAAGGCGCGGGAGGGGGAGAGGTGTGCATGCGGCCAACCTCGGTTTTCAGCCTCTCTATGACTCTCGAGTCAGTCTCCATCAGCCGCTTGATGGCCACCGTTGTGCCCTGTGGTGCCCCAACCGCTGGATGAAGCTCGCTGCAGGCCTTGCGCCGCCATGCGCATGCTCCACGCCCCGGCGCGCCGGCGACATGGGACCACGAGCGAGCCTATGCTAACCCCACCGGGGTGATAGGGGCAACATCTCGGGCATATCCGACAGAAACGCTCTATAAACGCCGCAAAGGCACCCTCAAGTGCTCCGCTCAGCGTAGGAACCCTGAGGCACCCTCTATTACTCCGCGAGCCATTCCGGCGCATACCAAGCATACTGAGCACAGGCAGCTGCCCACGCCCTTCGCATCATTTCAGGATGGGCCAGCATGCTGCTGGTGCTGAAGGGGTGGTAGCTGTTCGGAGCCGCACCTGCCACGTCCCTCGGAACACCTCCGCAAACCCACCTACCGCCAGCCGCTCGCCATATGTAAGCTCCCCGGGATCGATCTGCGGCGCGCCCTTGCCCCATTTATCTCAGCAGCCTTCCGGTACCTCAGAAGGACCCCACATCGACCCCTGAGGAGTTTCTGGGGCAGCTGCATGATCCCACGGCATCTGATGACCGCAGCTTCATCGGACCGCGGATGTCTGCTGAGGGCAGTCTCGTCAGAGGTTTCTGACTCTTGGGGCTCTCACAGTCCCCACGCAGGTCAGAGCTCTGGAGCCTCCGGACCATTCCTCCTCCCCGCCTCTCACCTCCCCCCGCCAGCATTAGAGCCCTGGCCCCTCCTGACGATTACCCCCCATCACCAAGACCCCGGCTCCCTCGAACCGTTCCATGCTGCGTACTACCTCCCCGTAAGCATCAGCACCCTGGGACCTCCGGGGCGTTGCCGCAGCCAGGAGTTGCTGTGGCAGAGCACCAGCCGCCTGCGGCCCGCGAGCTAAGAGCCGCCCGCAGCCCCGCGCCGCGCCGTAAGGCAGGGTCAGGCAAAGCATGCTTCGGCGCACCTCCCACATGTCTGCTTCCACGTCGGTGGCGCTGCTGCTCGTGCTGAGCTGGCGGGACGTCTGCCTGCACGTCCCACAAATGCCCAAAGCCCGCGACTTCACGCCTCCGGCCTCCCAGCGCCTCGACTTTGATGCCGGCGCTACAACTTAGCGCGCTCCAGCGCCTTGCGGACGATTTGCGCCAAGCAGAGGCACAGGCAGAGGCACAGGCAGAGGGACAGGCAGAGGGACCCGCAGACACGCATGCGCCACCGCTACGTCTCCAGGCAGAGGCACAGGCAGAGGGACCCGCAGACCCGCATGTGCTAACCCTAGGTATCGCACCAGGCTCTCTCCAGTGTGCCACGTTGCAGTCGGTCACCCGCGTAGGCACGCCAGGGGCCCCGGGCACGGGCACTGCAAGGTGGATGCAGCCACTAACCTGCTCGTGCCCGCCTGCGACTCCGCGTTCGTACGCTCGGAGGTGCTCCGTGACATCCCCGTGTCCACGTCGTTGTCCAGAATGCCCTCCGCATCCTCTTGGTAGCCCCCATCTTCCTCCCCCTCGGCGTCTGCACCCACATGCCGCCCCTGCACGTGAGATATGATCTGGCACCTATGATTGGAGGCGCTTCGCAGCATCCCACCGTCACTTGCAGTCACGTGCTTGCAGTTCGCAGCGAGGGTCACCGCACCAGCAGAGCTAGCAGACAAGAATATTGCCGCGAAATAACTCGGCTCCCACGACCAATCACGGCCCTGCGCTCTTCCATGCTGTGTGAGCTAGTGCAGCGAACGTGCAGCCTGGCTAAACGAAGAGTGGGAATCCACGTGTCACCAACGATTGGCCCAAGAATTCCGAAAGGCTGCCGTTCCCTCTGCGGATCCTGCAGATAGGGAGCAGGAGGCTAAACGGGGCGATGGAAGCAAGTCTCAAGCCAACAAGAGGCGGAGAGGCCACGGGAAGCAGTGCAGCAGATGAGAGAGGGGGAGGGCGCACCTGACATCAGCGGCTGAGAGAGGCGGAGGGCGCACCTGACATCAGCGGCTGAGAGAGGCGGAGCGCACCTGACATCAGCGGCTGAGAGAGAGGCGGAGGGCGCACCTGGACATCAGCGGCTGAGAGAGGCGGAGGGCGCACCTGACATCAGCGGCTGAGAGAAGCGGGAGGGCTACGCACCTGGACATCAGCGGCTGAGAGAGGCGGAGGGCGCACCTAACATCAGCGGCTGAGAGAAGCGGAGGGCGCACCTGACATCAGCGGCTGAGAGAAGCGGAGGCCACCTGGACATCAGCGGCTGAGAGAGGCGGAGGGTGCACCTGAGCCATCAGCGGCTGAGAGGCGGAGGGCGCACCTGGCATCAGCGGCTGAGAGAGGCGGAGGGCACACCTAACATCAGCCGGTTCCACATCGAGTCCCATCCACCGGACGGCCCTCTGCCAATCGCCGGTCTTGAGCCCTCGCCACCAGACACAGACGCTCTGTTACAGGTTCACTGGTGCGACTGAATGGAAGTACCGTCATGTATTCGTCAAAATTGCAGAACAAAGTTGCAGTCGGCACGGCACAGGCAGAATTGATAGCGTTGTCAGAATGTGCACGGGACGTGGAGTATGTTGTCAATCTGTTGACTGAGTTTTCACCTGTCAAGCAGCCTGTTACAATTCATGGAGATAATCATGCCTCGGTGGCACAGGCAGAGAATGTTCTGAACAATGCAGCGACACGTCATGTGGCAGTGAGGAATCGATATGTGGCAAAGTTGGTACAGCTGGGCAGAATTGTCATTGCAAAAGTGCCCACGCAGGAGAATTTGGCAGACTTCTTTACCAAAAGTCTTGCTTTGGACCGTCATCAGCGGCTGAGAGAAGCGGAGGGCGCGCCTGACATCAGCGGCTGAGAGAGGCGGAGGGCGCACCTGGACATCAGCGGCTGAGAGAGGCGGAGGGCACACCTAACATCAGCCGGTTCCACATCGAGTCCCATCCACCGGACGGCCCTCTGCCAATCGCCGGTCTTGAGCCCTCGCCACCCAGCGCAGAGGCATGGGGGGCTTGAGGATCCGTCAGAAGTCCAGGCTGGCCCCCGCCCTGACCAGTAACCCTAACCCCCAGTCACCTCCAAGGGTGGTAAAGGTGATAGGTCCGGACATACGTGAGTCGTGCGACTCTGTCATATGCCGCACGGTCTCTGCGGGCCGTGGGGAGCGCGGCATTGGTTGCGTGGGGAGCGCGGCATTGGTTACGTGGGGAGCGCGGTATTGGTTGCGCCGAACGCGCTTGGTATGGCGCCGCTCGTTACTGCATGGGAAGTAAGAGCCAATAGGGGAGCTTCCCGTTCGTTCGCGCTCCGCACCGCGCCAAGCCCCACACCCCAAGACGAGTGGATGATGGCAGAGATGCAGTGCCCCAGCACACGCCAAGGAGCGCACGCAGCGGCGAGCTTCGCCCAGAGTCCCTGGCGCAAGATGCCCACCCAGGAGAAGCGCACGGCTTGTGCGTTGCTGAAATCGGAAGTGGGGCTTGAACAGGCTCCGAGCCTTCCACCACTGCTTAGACCGGGGCAGGGGGGGGGTGCGAGGGCAGAGGTCGGAGGGCGCCCACCAGGGAGTCGAAGTGCGCCCGGAAGGAATTCACAATCTGCACATCCACCTGCACAACAACGCGGCAGAGCTGCTGACTCAGCCACCCGGGACATACAACTCCGCCGCCCACAGACTTTCGAAGCTGTCCGCAGCGTGCTCACACTGTGCCTCCACTCTCTCTCTCGCCTGTGGAGAACTCAGAGCGGGGCCCTGCGGCAGGCGGCACGCACACAGTGGCTCAGCCGGGGAGCCCGCGGCGCACCGTGTTGTCATCCACCTTCGTTAGATTCAAGGTTGGACCCACTACCTGCAACCGCCCCACCATGTGTCAGCAGTATGCCTTGCTGATTTTATTGGGAGCACACGGCATCAACCTCCCAAGACTTGATAGGGGCGTGACTTCTCCGCTCGCAAGAAGGTGGCCTGGAAGTCCTGCAAGGCCGGCGGCACCGGGCGCCTCACTCTGAGACGATTTCGATGGAATATTTCAGCGCGGAGCTCGCGTGGGGCTTGGCGTGTGTCGCGTGTGGCCTCGTGTAAGGGGTGGCGCCGCCAAGCGAAGGGAGTCACCTTGCTGACCCGATTTGGAGTGACAGGGAGCATCTCAAGGATGCGGCGGACTGGCTCAGGGAGCTGAGAAACGTCGATGCCGTCTGCCTGCCGCTGAGCTAGCGCGGCAGGGCTTAGGGCGCCGCCCACTCCACCGCCTGCCGCCCCGTTGCAACACCTTTGCGCTCGGTACAAAGGGCGTGCGAGTGGATCCCGGTCTATGATCAGTACTGACACTTCAGCCACACACGGGATCTGCTGGTTGCTTCCGAGCAGGTCGTGTAAGTGGTCGGTGCTGATCGAAGTACGAGCAGAATCTGGCCAAGTGCATGCCTGCAGTTGCGGGAGTAACCTTGTCGTACACAAACGCAGAGCGCCGGTAAGGCATACTGGGCGATCGCATTCCTCCCTGGGTAAATCCTACGGCTTGAGTGTAGGGTGTGGGGCAAGCCTTGCAAAGCAGGGCAGTCATAGCAGGGCACACAGAAACCCTAATGCCCGGATTGACGTTGCCACGTGCCGGCTCCGCATCCGCCACATACGGTCGGCTTAAACTTCCCCCGCGGCTCGGCGTGCAGTGCCCAACCTCTGAAAACCCGCGCGCGCCAGCCCGTGGCCAAGTCGGGAAGCAGCGCGGTATGCGTCGACTCACAACCGGGAGGAAGCAAGATGGAGGGCAGGCCTTGCCAAGCCGAACCCTCAGAGTGAAAAGGCGATTCGGCTTGCTTCCCTGATCGGTGGACTCTCGGAGGGCCTTTGGTGAGTCCTGGACACTGTCAGCACGGGTAGTGCTGCAAGTTTGTCCCCCCTCGATCGGTGGAGTCGGCAGACAGGAGGCGTGTCGAAGATAGTGCACCGCCGGCGCCGGCACAAGTTCGCAAGGTAACAACTGCAAGTTGGTCCCGGGTGGCAGACTCTAAGCAAGCGCCTGCCCGAGGAAGAGGCACAGAATGGCCGGGGGCTCTGCTGAGCGGCGGCTGGGAAGAAAAGTGAGCCCGGGTTATATGCAACGGGGAGGGCACCTGGGCTGTTGCACGGCTGCTGTGGACCGGGGAAAACTAGCGATAGCTCCTGCCAGAGTAAATCCCAGGTGTTCGAGGTGACGTCAGTCTATGCATTACAACAACGGAGAACACATGAAGCAAGCGCTACGTGCGACGCCGCTGGTTTGTTGAAGTGTGCAGAGCCGCCGGCGCAAAGCTGCCGGGAACAGCGACTTACGGCTGGCCATAGAGCTTCTTTTTATTAGAATGCGCTCATAATAATGGGATGGGCATACACGTATATTTTATATTTCATAGTATAACATATATATATGTATAGTTATATATATGTATAGTTATATATATCCTTATATTTTCTTAAACTAGGGGAGGGAATAGAACAGATTAAGAATGAGAGAAACACTGGACGCGAGCGGCAGCAAAGAAAGAGTGTGAAAAGAGGCTGAAAGTAACCTTGTTTCCAGTTGCAGCGGGATGCAGCTGCTCCCAAGGGGCTGCCGGATTTGCAGGGCTGCCTACAGACTGTATTGGTCGCATGCTCGCTACGCTGCAGTCCCGGGAACCTACAAAAGCAAACCGCAAGACAAATAGCTTCAATATTTTCGCAGATAGGTATCGCAAGCATTTTAAATCAGGCAGTCCAATTCCTGATCGCAGCACCACGTTGACCCTCTCATAGCATATGTTATTTCTCAAGCTCCAGTAGATCGTAAAAACTGGGCCCCGCAAAGGATCCAGGAGAACATATGATGTGCGCGCACCAAGTGCGTAAGAAATATAGGAGGTGAGCTCGCAAGCTGCGAGGAGCACCGCGAAAGCTTTGCGCCGGAGCCAGGCAAGATGGCAACCGGAGCGCGGGAGAACACCCAGAAAGTGGACCGAGGCTAATATCTCAAAACGGATCTCCGGTGCGTAATGGCACCGAGATAACGCACAGATCACGAACGTAAAGTAGCTCCAGGTGAACTACAAGCAGAGACACGCAAAAACGATAGGGCGTGAGACGCCCTAAAGCCCGAGGATAGACCGTTTACCGCTGTTCGCAGGCCGTCCGTGAGTGCTGCGAAGTAAGTGCCCTTCGGACGTCGCCGCGATCATAGCTTCTTCGACAAGCTGATAGCTGAGCTCATAGCACATGTCGACATTGTCGGGGTTGGGAGCTAAAAGAACCGGCGCCTCGCTCTCTTTGCCTACAACATACTTGCGAGTCGTCAGTGTGTCGAAAACGCACGCTTTCGTGTGCCGAGCACGAACGATCAGGGATTTTTTCGAGGCACTGTTAGAACCGCAGACAGGATTCCGTACCGAAGGAGTTTCTCCTCAGAGCCATGCAGCTTCGAAGGCGACGGGTCCGAGAAACCTCCTATCAGCGACGACGTCAACCGAGCTAAGCAACGTTAACTCAGCTATATCCCGGCTTCCTTCAGTGCATATACGAATTGGACCGCGCAATTTTTCTCGATTTCTACGCGCAACTGCCGTGTGATTTTACCGAACAGACTCGGGAAGATGAAAGGACTACGTTCGTACACTCTCGACTCTGACTCTCTCATGATTCCAAAACCTTTCGTGCAGTCGAGTGGTTCCCTCTCGCTACAAGCGACCACCCGCCCTCCCGTCCGCCTGCACCGCCCGCCGCGAGACTCGAAAGCCAACCGGAATGTTCATGCGATCTTGCGATGGTTGCGAGAAGTCTGAACCAGTCGACGAGTCGAGTGACAAACCTCTGCTCCTTATGATTTGGAACCTGGCCAAATTACCTTACTTACTTACTTACTTACTTAATCAGCAGCAGCAAAGCGCGAATCCCAACGGGTGACACAGACGAACTTCCGATCTCACGATCGCCAGACGCTAACGATGACAGTGCCGCTGCAGTCGCGTACATTTACCGCGACGCCACCCACGCGTTATGGCGTGGCATGTTGGGATGCAAAAAGCGAAGCACTGTCGCGCACATGATCCTACGGTCAGATGGCCTAGTGGAGATCTCTTTTTGAGATCGATCCGCCTAGTAAGAATATGAATCTCTCTATCGTTAAATCGTATGACGTTGCACGTTCGGGTTTTTTTCAGGTTACCATGACCGATCCCTCGCCTGTCGTGTGATTCCGCCTCGGATTAGAAGTCCCCCACCAGGAACCCCCACGACCAAGGACTCCAAAGATATTATTCCGTCATTGCTCTAGTATCTTGGGGCTTTGTTCCAACCTCCCCGCCGCCAAATCTTCCCCGTGAGTGCAAAGACTAGGGAGGCAACACTCCTCCAAGGGTGGCACCCCAAGCCGCATCACGAGCGCCCACAACCCCACACGCAACTGGGCCCACGAACCTACCCACCCTGCGTCAATGTAATGAGAAACCCTGACGGAGATGCCAACTATCCCCCCATAGGGGGGAGCAGTGGTGCACCTTTCTGTCACCCCTCGCCTGGCTGTCACTTGCAGTGCTGTCCGTGTCACTGTGTCACCGGCTCCCGAACCCTAAAGTCTACTCAACATTTGTTATTATCAACTTTAGACTTCACCAGCTTGACACGACTGCCCTTTTCCGCTTCACAGTGACAGTCATATATTATCATATATCTCCTGTTCTATAAGGTTATCGCCCACGCACCTTCAGTGTTAGCTTGGTTTTTGTTCTCTGGTTCGCTTCGCGCCCTGCGACTCTAACCGACATCTATTCGACATCTCCGACATCCCGACATCAGCGCCGGACCGCCTTACATCAGCACCGGCCGACACAACATTAAGCCGCCTCCCGACATCTATTCGACATCTACCACCGTTTTTTTTTTTTGCTGCACACCCAGTGTGCTCAAATTCACCGCTGGACAAACGTTATTTTATTCCCGCAATGGCCTCTACCCGACGTGAAGGTCTTGGTTCGGCTCTGCGTGCTGCCCGCACGCGGGGAGCCTCCACCCCGTCACATTCGCCCTCAGGATCACAGAGTACTCTTGTTTCATCCCGTGGACGCCGTAGGATTGTAGGGACATCCTCATTGCGGTCCAAGCCGACATCATCGGTCGACGCCCCGACGGCTTTCGACTATTTCAACGACCCCGACGTGTTGGGGACCACGCCCGTGGAGGAAGGCCGCGAAGATGAGTACATCGAGCAACTGGCTTACGCTTTTCAGTACGGCAGCGACCTCCTGTCCTTCCTCAAGTCCACTGGTCTCAAGATGCCCGCTGGCTTCACTCTGGACACTGCGACTGCCGACGTTGACTTCAACGCCCTGCTTTCCGGATTGGCCCATGTGCTGTATCCCGTGTCTTACCACGAGGCAGCGAAGCTTCTCGACCTGGAGCATGACCACGAGTTTTACCACGTGACCGTCAACGAGCTCCTCTTCACCATTTTACCCCACCCACTTCGTGGTAACGCTCTCAGCGTGTATCACGAGTGTGCCCGCCACCACCCCGCTGACGGCCGCTACGCACTGCAGCGGCTGCGCTACGAGGTCGAGGGCGTGCCCGACTCCGACGGCATGCGTTTCTGGACCCAGCTGCGGGCGGTTGTGCTCAACGAGATCGAGGACCCCGCTCCACAGCTTGCCCTGATTCGACGCCTTGGCGACCGCCACCAAAAGCTGAAGCCCAACTACACCGACTCGGACCGCGTTGCGGACCCGTTTGGCACGTGTTGTCCGAGTCCGCCAAGAAGTCGCCGTACGTAGCCCCCCTTTACTTGGTTGTGCTACGGGAATTGCGGGCGGGTGCCATGTTCACGTTTGCCCGCCTTGCACTCCGCATCCGCCTTGCATTTAGGGACGAGAGCCCCCTCGCCACACTCTCTCCCACTTCCGCCCCTCCCGCCGCTTCCGACATTCCGCCCGAGGGTTCCGGCTACCGCCCCAAGGGTGGCGGCCAGAAGCCCCCTCATCCCGCTCCTCGCCCCGTTGCCATGGCCCTCCGGGCGCAAAAGCAGTCCTTGGCGCCCTTGGAGGGCAAGTGGGTGGCCGACACGCCCAACTCGCTCTACCGTAAGTGGTCGGGTACTGGGTTTCCCTGCACCGTGTGCTTCCGGCTCTGGAACGTCACGGACGCTCATCCCGACACGCGTGGTGCGTGTCCATGGGTGTGCATCGAGGCCTTCGCCAACGACAAGCATTTAGAGATGTCTAAGCCGGCCGCCTCCCGCCCGTCCCTCGACGCATCCGCTGCTGTGATGTCGTTGCCACCGCCCGCGGTGGACACGCCTGCCCCACCTGTTGAGGGCCCGACGGCTGCTGCATTTCGCTCCGTGCGGCTCACTGAGCTCGCACCTGGTGGTGGCGACGCGATCGACCCCGTCGGCACCAGCGCTCTGGTGGTGCCTGCGGAGGATGCGGACGCCTTCCCGCCGCTCGATGAACCTGAAGACCCTGCTTGCTACGGAGCCGCACTTTACGATGAGGAGGACACCGACTGGCCGGCCTTCCGCTCTTCACCGATTTGGTTGCCCAAGTACTCCGGTGTCACCGGCGATGAGCATGGCAACTCCCCAAAGCCCTAAGTATCGGATTAGAGATGTGAATGCGACTAGCGCCACAGCATGGAATTGCCTCTAGCTAGGTTGAAAAAGGCCTCTTTGAGTTAACATTCAACATCTCTTTTAGCCGCCTGTCCGGGTGTACCGGCTGGCCCTGCAGTGCACCTCCCGCCTTCGGGGTGAGGTGGTGTGACGGAGATGCCAACTATCCCCCCATAGGGGGGAGCAGTGGTGCACCTTTCTGTCACCCCTCGCCTGGCTGTCACTTGCAGTGCTGTCCGTGTCACTGTGTCACCGGCTCCCGAACCCTAAAGTCTACTCAACATTTGTTATTATCAACTTTAGACTTCACCAGCTTGACACGACTGCCCTTTTCCGCTTCACAGTGACAGTCAATATTATCATATATCTCCTGTCCTATAAAACCCGAAATATACTAGCAATATGAGGGTGGGATAAGAGACGGCACGACAGCTGCCATAAGGCAGCAGCTGAAGGACAATGGTTGCGGATAATATTACCAGAGTAAGGGTTGGCGGCTTGCGCCGCCAAGTTATTACAAAGGGAAGATTCGTGTCTGAGAGGGGCGCGTGTCGCAATGTCATCATCATAACGTGTGACACTGCGACCGCAACTACGATGCTTCAGGTTGAGTGACACAAGGAGTCACCTACTACTAGATACTACTATAGGGTACCTAATATTGTACTCTACGTGACAATGAAAGACCCGAGCCCCCCTGGTTGTGGGCACGGATGGCCACCGACTCCTCGTTCAACGGCAACGGGCTTCCCAGAATCTGCCGCAAGCGGCGTTGCACCGCCTCGTCGAAGTGTAAAGAACCCGATTGAAGAAGATCGGGACGCACACCACACATACAATGCAAAAACTCGACGTTCCGATCCTGGGCGCACAGAAACGCAACAACAATAGTTGCGCTTGGGGAGCATTCAGGTTCTCCAGCAGCGGAAGGGCCGACGTTGTTGAGACCGCCAACTGGGTGACACGACATAACATCGTCGGTTTTGTCCACGATATCGTGGTTACCATTTTTTTGCATAATTTTTTTTCGTGTTTTGGGGGGTTTCATGCAAAAAGAAAACGAAAGTTTTTTGACCACAAATAGCATGCGCATGGTTACAACGGTCGACAGCTTGCTGAAAAAGGATACGCAGAAATGTATCGCGAGCGACTGGATCGCTTAAACAACACCAGCGGCTGAGCGTACAATAATTATACAGGTTCGACTTGTGTAGGCGTGTTTGATCGATGTCGTGTGGTGTAGGCGTGCATTTGCGTTCTCGTTGGGAAGCGGTGCGTCGTTGCACTGACTAACGCGCGCATGCTTTAGTCTAGATACGGACCATGTTTGTAATCACAACGACCATTCGTAAGTTGTGTCAGAATGTCCACCCACCATCTCATAGGCCGTGTAGAAAATGATGCGTACAAAACGCCATATAAATGAGCAAACGTCGCTCCGATCTATCATGCCTCGAGTGTAAGGAAGAAACCAAGATCAAAATAATTGCTGTATTTTTTGCGTGCTGAACTTTGGTGACATGATTAAACGATGCATGGTGACATTTGCAAACAAGCAAACACAACTCATGTGGAATTGAGGCAGCCGGCATCCAACCAAGTGGCCTACACGCAAGACATGTTGAATGTGGCATATGTAATACTGGAATGACATGCCAGTTTTTCGAAGCGCGCTCCGTCTTATTCCGCTTAGCCGCAAGGTATACCAGTTGATGATACGGTAATATCGGTATGGTGATGGTGTTTTTGGAGTGAATCTATTATGGTGCGAGCCCTACTTTTGATGATGATCTTTACATTTGAACTGAGCTTCCCGAAACTTCGGATGCATACTCAACATCATGTAAAATCATATCAGTTATCGCTGGACACCGCCCCTAACTCACCACACATCGTGCTAACTAAAAAGGTTTCTTGATTTACATACCCATAAACATGTAGTAGTGTACGATCTATTGTTCGTCAGATATCCCCACAAAATAAGGGCTGCGGTGTGGCGCACCCCTTTTTTCATTGTGGACCCCGATGTAGGTTCCACATGTGGATGCACTTGCAGGATGCATGTAATACAGACAGAATCACGGTCACAACGGCGCCACTCAGTTCGGAAGATACATCATGATATTGAATAGATTCAATATGATACAGTCAAGACCACGTGTACCCCAATTTTGCAACAGAGCTGAGCTGAACTTCGTCCATAGCTATCTAGACCCTACTTTCTGGACTTTCTGCAGAAAATTCAGCCTAATTCCGGCTTTACCCTTCCCTCCTAATCAAACTATTTTCATTTCCTTTTCTAAAACTCTAGTGAGGGGGGAAGCTTGAACTGCTCCTTTGATCTCTATGGTGCCTTGTGGTCACCCTCACCAGGTCCCGGAGTGTGCTTCCCCAACGCTGCTGCAGAGGCAATCTTCAGTTCCTCAAGATACAACGCGCTCATCTCCTCGAGGCAGAGGCCTCCTTTCTCCTTGCAGAGCGCCAACATCGGCAGCTGGATTGCAGCACTCCAGCTGAAGCTGAGATTCCAGGGCTGCGGACCAAGCTGGTTGATGGCATTGAGGCGCGCTGCAGCATCTTCTAGTGACTGACCTCCGCTCAGGTAATTTCCACTGCGGATGGCGGCCGGCATGCAGCGCCGCAGCACGTCGACATTTGCTTTGGCAATCTCCTCCACGGTATAGCTCTTGGGGCAGGACTTGCCTGTTAGTGCACAAAATATTTGCCCACACCGCATCCACCGTGAGGAAGGCGACCAACGAATGATGGCAACTTCACCTCTCAGACAAAACATCGAGGCTCGACTGCCTTTCCTGCTTATGGGGACCTTGCTTGGAATCTCTGCAGCGATAATTTCTCTAAAGGCATGAGCGTCATGATATTGCGACGCCTGGAATGGCGGCCGTTCAATTGGTCAAACAAGAAGCTCTCGAGCAATCAATGTGAAATGCGGAGTTGCAGAGTTATTCCTCTGAACTTGCGCGTGTTGTCCACAATTTGCCATGTGTGCAATTGATTTAGTCTCATTCGACGTTCAGAGACTTTTCGTTCACATTTTCAGTTTGCCATGCCTGATACCAAAGGGGTGTCTTGGACCGCATTGCATGGATGACGGCATGGCGATGTTTGCCACAACAGCTGGCATGTGATAAGAGCCAGCGGCATCCATGACAAAGACAGCCACAAATTGTAATGGGTGGCGCTTTTGCTTTTTACTTTACGACGATTGTAACGCAAGCATATCCAAAGCCACGACGAAAGCAGACAAAAACCCAATGGTCTATAGAATAGTTCCTTGCCTGGGACCCAACAATTTTACGACGACCTGGACTTTCCTCGGCTAGGCTGATAGCGAGGCTCTGCGGATGCATTGATGCGCGGGGTTCTTGGCTAGGCTGATAGCGAGGCTCTGCGGATGCATTGATGCGCGGGATTCGATCCAACATATATACCCAGTCAAGCATGCTCCTCCCCCCCCTCCCCTTCTCTCTCTGCACCAATCCAGTGCGCTTGGAAATATATTGGAGCTCAGACAAAAACGTTTTGCTCAGCGGTACATGCAGTCCTACTGCCCCCCAACAGCTGTTTGTTCATTTAAATACATGCTAACTGATTCACTTCCTAGATGAAGAAAGGAGGCCTGGCGCGTGCGCGCACGATGAAAGGAAGCCTGGCGCGTGCGCGCACGATGAAAGGAAGCCTGGCGCGTGCGCGCACGATGAAAGGAAGCCTGGCGCGTGCGCGCACGCTGAAAGGACTGGCAGCATGGTTATTGTTTGCTTTTTAAAAGCAGCTGTGCCGAGGGGTGACAGTGCATTGAAAGGCCGCGTTGCTTGACGCAGGAACGATGCTCCGGTGCGCAGCATACCCGGGTTGACCATGTTTGACTTCAGAATGGAGCCCTCCATGAACACGCCATGGTCCAACATCGCCTTGTACAGCACTGATTGAACCTTCACATTAATGTAGATCGCATCCTCGAGGGTGTGGGTGCCCTTCAGGCTAATGTCCGGCTCCACAATGGGTACCAAACCTTCGTCTTGGCAAATGATGGCGTACCTGCCACGCCCCCACTGGCTCTTTTTAAACACCACAACCTCTGTGCTGCAGGGTGAAAGGCAGGCACCGCTCCTGTGGACAACCACCTTCTCCCATGGTTGTTGCACAGCCTCCTGGTCTATTTACAGAGAAGGCCACGTAGCACACATGTATACGGCTGCGATGGGCATGACCAGGCGATTCCCATTTGCAGAGGCCATGTGGCACGCATTTATACGACTGCGATGGGCATGACCAGCCGCTACCGACTTGCAGATGCCATGGCTATGTGGCACACATGTATAAGGCTGCGATGGGCATGACCAGCAGACCAAAGCATTGGCAATGACCAGAATTGTAAAAAAGAGGCGCAGTCACCATCGCGCAGGGAGAGCTTGGCTCACTTTTTCAACCCACGGCCTGCGATGCTGTTAGCTAGCATGCCTCTGAACTAACGGTCGAGATCGCTGCATTGGTGCAGGCTTGCCAGGTCTACAGGGGCAGCAAGCAGCCCACAGCCGCAATCACCATGCGCGTCGGTGCGATATGCAGACGATGTATAGAAGTGCGCCCGCTAGAAAACAGCACGCCCGAGCTGGGTCATGTGTACCATAACGTTGGCCCCTTTTCGGGGGCAAGCGTTTAAACGTGATCAATATCTATCTTGCGTCACCAGGGGGGGGACGGACCAACAGGTTACAGACAACAGCGACCAAAGCAAAGCTGCGCGGGAAGGCGCTCGGGTAAAGGGCCCCACCGAGCAAGGTCCAGCATGTTGGCCTCGATTACCAAATCCGAGGGCTGGCCTGTAGCAAGGTCGATTTCGATGGGGCTACGCCACTTGGCAAAACGGCAGCCAGCTTCACGGTACTCCTTGCAGCGGGCAGCGAGGGAGTCGAGGCCCTGCATCACGGTGGCCCCGGACTGCCCCGGCAAGCTGTACACCTTCAGGTGCGGCTTCACCCCGGGCACGATGTTCAGAGAGTCTAGCACCTGCACGCACAGCACACCCAGCCAGCACATCCTTCAGAAGGTATCCGGGGGAGAGTGCTGACTCAGCGTGTTCTCACGAGCAAGCCTTGGCTTTTTAAGAGCAAGCCTTGACCTCGCCCGTTGAAGCGAGCTGGAGACCGTCAGGAAGGGCAAGGGTGGCGCTGAGAGTCCAAACTTCTGTAGTCTCCGCGCAGAGGTCCGTGTCAAGGACGGTCAGCTATGTTCATCAAACTACCAGAATCGCGCACGCGGCCGTTTTGGAATGCGACGAGGGACGTGAGCCATTGGCCGCATCCTCAAGCGGAATGAGTGCCACTGTTTTCGGCTATTGCGGAATCGACCTGCCGACGGTTCTTCTTGGCATCCACGTGTCACAACTTTGTGACCGTTTGTTAAAGGCTCTCGTGACACAACCTAGTTGGCGGCAGGCACCTGAACTCATTCACTTCGCACATACTTCTCTGGATGGCGCGCACCTCCGGGAAGAGGCGGTCATCCGTGGTACTGCGCTGGTAAAGGGTCTCCGGATCAAGGATTGCTGCGGAGAGATACTCGTTGACCCCGGGAGTCTCAAAGAGCATCTGTCGGTACTTGCGGCGGTTCTCCTCCGTGTTCTCTACGCCCACATCCTCGAAGCGGCCGCCGACCGTCCCGGGGCCTTCGTCACATGCCGTGATGCCCTTGCCAGGGGTGCCGATCAGCGCCGCCACGCGCTCTAGCTCTGCCTTCATCTCATCGGAGAGGTGCGCACCGTTGTGGCAGGCAGTTGGGCCGGCGATCGCGTTGCAGACGACCACGCCACGGCTGCACGGGGCGTAAGAAAACAGGGGACAGTCAGAGCATGGCCGCCAGTTATAAGCGCAATTAGGGCAGCCGCTCTCGCACTGGTATTCGAGGGCAAGCTCGTATGTACAGTTGAAAGCAGGAAACGGCCGTACGCTCTCAGGCCAGTGCAGCTGCGAGCGGCCAAAGCGGATCACAGAAACTGCGCGTGCGTGCTGATTTGGACTCCAAACGCGAGGTTGCGTCAAACACTTCCGCCACGCTTGCGGGCGCAGCAGTTACGCCCTACTGAGCAGTCTATTTGGGATCTGAGGGGTGCAGGAGACCTAGCATTCACTCACAAGTCGAAGCCAGTAGGCGGACGTAACCAGACAGCAGGAGCCGTATCGGCTGCGCCATGCACTTCAACACGCTTGCTGGGGTCAGCGCTCACTTCCAGCGCGCATATAAACTCTCTAAAATAAGTCGCTATAAAACACCGTGTTGGGTTGCGAGTTGTAAGGAATGTTGAAAACGCAAACGCGTGCTGAGCCAAACACGCGGAGTGGTACGCCAACCGAAGTCAGCCCACCAACATCCAGTTGACGAACACAGCTATGGGAAACACGACCGGGGCGTAACACGGCCCGTTGACACGGAACACTGCCAAGAACACCCCGCGCACTTACACCTACGGTCGCGCAACGCACTGAGAGGCATGCGGCACGCTGACTAAGGACAGCCCAACAAAACCATCATCAATGAAAGAAGATGAGGGTAAGGCCGTGACACTTCCGTACACAAAGTAACATCGGCGGCATGAATAACGGGATGTTCCATAGGCATGAATCACTGCCTGGGTTACACAGTGCACAATGACTGGCGCGAGGAGAGCCCGAAGGCCAAAACACCACAGCGAGAAACTCACAATAAGATTCACGCGTGCAATCCAACCGTATTTCAAAATTTCACGGCAATCTGATGTCCTGAAGCCACGCGTCTCCACGAACCATAACTAAGGGAATCATTCGCCCTGTCAGGCATTGCCCTTGCCACAAGAAGCCGCAGCACTGCCGCACGAGTCGCACAACACAAGTAATGGACACTTCACGCAGGGTCGCCCGCCTACCAATAGCACGGGTGTGCTGGGCGAAGGAAACGAGTGCATCAGCACTCACTTCCTCGCGCTCCCACACAGACAGGGTGCATACTCGATAGTTTGCTGTTTCTTGGACTGCGCGAGAATCCCTGTTCCCTTCACACGTTGAGAAGAGCGTGAACTCAAGCTCAATTTGGTGGCTGCTGTTTTCACCGGCGTTGCTGTAAGGGAGCGCTTACTGCATCCTGCAAAACCATAAGCCAAACGCGGCGGCATCACGCAAGAAGAATCGAACACTGCCTCTGGGAGGCTATCAAGATGCAGACTGGGTCTATGCGTGCTCCACTCTAAAGTTTAGATCTACTTCGTCGCAAGCGTGTTCAGAGTTAGCAAGAACACTAATATACGACTGCGGCATTTTACTCAGCGATAATGCGACTGAGAAAACCCGGCGTTCGAAACCCGATCAACAAACGGCATGGACGAAGCAGTGGTCATGCATGCCACGTCGGAGTCTCGCGGACGTTTCACTTTGCTTGCGCCATGGGAACTGCCAGGGGCTATTGTGCACTAGCAACTATCAAACATTTGAATGGGGTTTGAATATGGTCGAAAAGTGAAAGAATGGCTCATCGCGAGAGGCGCGCAGAAACTCCTAAAAAGGCGTGTGGTCGGTCACATTACCATTAGCGTTGCAGGTGCTCACTGCCACTAAGCTGGATGGGGAAAGCTTTGACGTTTGCATGCTCAGATCAGTATCTACTAATAGGGAGTCAAAACTTCTGTAGGTTTTTGCGTTCTTGAAATGAAATGCTCTTTACCGAAAATTATGTTTTTGTTTATCCGTCTCGCTCAACCAGATCAAAAGTGCGTGGACATGAGATTCGCATTGTGATGATCTCGAAGTGAGAGAAATTCCCTCCTGAAACTCAGCGTCGACGATCTGTCCGCGGAAGCACCAGGATTTTAGCTTCACGGTGGATCGACTACGTTAATATACAGGTATATACCCAAAAACTGCCCGAGGCATATCGTGGTTTTGAAACTTCCACTTGGCAGATGTCTAAAATCCTACATGGAATTTCGTGGTTGGCCCAAAATTAGAATCAAATGAATCGGATTCCACATAAGAGAGAAGTGATCTTTCGCTTTGTGTTGAGCTCTATCTGTTTTGTGTTCGGTTTTTTGAAGGAGGACTTCTGTGGCTCAACAAGTCAGAGCCTGCGGTAGCGACTTTTTCCGGATTTTTTAATTCGCCGATCCCATTCCTATAAATTTTGAAAAAAAATAAAAAAATACGACTCTCTCATCTGATTTCTGACGTGAGCCTGCGTTCACAGGCGAGCAGAGGTCTGACCTCCATACTTTCTCATCTTTTTACCGCTCTTACTGAGTGCAAATTTCATAAATAGCACTTCGCAGCATCTGTTCACCTGTATTGTGTATATACAGATTTTACTTGAGTCTCAACGGATACTCGGCGCTTACCCCAAGGAGGTATGGCTATTCCAGCCCTATGAACGGTGTCAACCACCGATCAGATGCAAGCAACTACTTGAACGGGCACGGTTGATGAGTTCCGGGATCGTTGAGCTGATATCGTATGTGTTTGGTGCAGCAGAATGGCTAAGGGAGTTGCGAAATCTGTACTCGGTTTTGTGGGTTTGGGCTCAGTCGAGGTATGCGAAAATGGACGAGCTTTTTTTCTGAGAAAGTTTAGGCCCTTAAAAACGCGTCGAAAATCCGTGTGCTTCCGTGAAGTACACGAAACTTTGCAGAGGTCTGCTGGCAAGCATCTGGCTGTTGAATACCTGGTTGGTACTAGAGGCAAACTGCGGACCTGAGGTTTTTCTTTCAACGCCATCCGTTTCAGTCAGTACTTGCACATCGGTGTGTAACTGATGCTGAAGGTGCTTGACGCACAGTGACTAGCACAGTGTAGTAAAGGCTGAACGTGGTCTGCGGACTGCTTCGCGCAGGGACTTATGTCTTGGGGCGTCGCTGCGACTGCTGCATACTGTTTATGGATCTGGCCTGAACAACAGAAACAGAAATCCATCGAGGTAAGCCTATCCAAGCTGTCCACCTGTGGTACAGCAATGTCTGCCCTTGCAGTGCCACCGACTCCAGATTGTTGCTCGGGAGTTGCAGCTGAAGCATCATAACATTTCAGCTAAAGTTTTTGCGGTGTGTCTTTCCTGCAGGAGTTGCAAGCCATAAAGAACAAAGAGTTTTACGACGGTCGGGGAAAGTGATCAGAGACTCCTTCTTAACTCGCCATTCGTTCCTTATTTGTGGTGGACTGATTTCCTTGCGGTGGATCAACTTTCGAGCGTCGCGGTTGTGCGAAGAACTGCTTCCTATTATGATTACTTTGTCCGTCTTCATGCTGATACTCCGTCAGACTAGTTAAAAGTCGACGCCGACTCTTACCTGGTTATTGTATGGCACGTCATTTTTCCTTTATCTGAAGGTGTGCAGAAAAGGAATGGAGGGTTTTAGGTGGTTACATTGTGTAGCTGGTCCCTGCCAGGCAAGACGCTATGATACCCTTTCCTTCCCTACATTGTAGGACCGCCGACTGATTGCCTCACGCTAACCACCTACCGGATTTCCACCTCGCCGCCATTCACTCCTCCTTCAGTACAACGTTTTCACGCGGTCTACAAGCCAGCAAGCATCCCTTCAACGACAACGTTTTCAATAATTAACTGGTGCCAGATTCCGATAGCTTCAAATACTATAGGGTTTCACGGGCTCACATACTTATGGACTCAATCACTTTTTGAACTAGTGGCAAGTCATGGGAGCGTATTGGTCTAGTGGACACGGGCTCAAAGTGTAACATCATTATTACTTGAACGTAACGTTTGCATTGTGTTACAACCACGGAAGTTCTTACAAGATAACTCATAGGCCGTAATGCATAAATCGCTTACACCATCTTCCCTGCCAACGTGTGGCAATGTACACTGTCAGCGGGTGAGCCCCTCAGGAAAATGGCATATATTTCATAGCGATCATTTTCTAATTCATGGCTTTGAATTTTCCCTGCGTGTTCTCGTGGGTTATGCTTAGCACCACCAGCATGTAACGAACTATTGTCCTCTATCGAATATCTACAACTTTATTGTATCATTGTCCTTGGTTGACAACATCACTCTAGATGAATAAAAATATAGATATATAGCACAGTTAGGTATATAGCCAAATATTACATACACCCCTTCAAATGTGGGAAATGATGGTTTGATATATTAAGTGTGTCATGCTCTGTGTTCGGCTTGGGTCACCCCAACAAATTCGGTATTTATTCCGCTTTTTCCGAGTCTAGCACGATCCCTTTGTTTCACGGTCGGTAGCAAATCCACATTGTGAATAAAGCTGCTTCCAGTAGGTTATGATCCCATGGGTGTGACTTCCCGTTGTGCATTTCAACGTAGAAAATAATAGTAAAGATAATAAATAAGTTCCGTCGAGAGGAAGGACCAAGTCTAGCTGTATAGGGGGTGCAATGAACTTGTTGTGTAAAGACAAGTGCACACACAAGGGGCTACTGCGCAACTCCCACTGTCATAGCACGCACGGAAAGGCTCGGCGTGGCAACCGCGCCAAGAGAATCGCTACAAGAAAAAACTATGCAAGAAAACGGCGCTAAAATGTAAAAGCTCATGTTGGCGGAGGATCGCATTTATCTTTGTTTCAGTGACGGGCCACACCTTACCCGAGCACGTCCCTCTAGTGTTTATAGCGACCCGCGGAGCGTTCACGTTTTCAACAGTTACCCAAACCTAAACGTCAAAACCGGCAAAGTGCGTCACATGATCATCACAACACATAACCGATCGATTGTTTGAGGGACTTTAGCAAACGTTCTCGTCTCTTAAACGCGCCCATCCCCAGCCGTCCCCGAGCAATGCCATTAGCATATATACCAAGAGTAGCGGATATCGACATTTCGGTTTGCTGATATATCGAATTAGCGGGTGATATCGATATATCACCGATATCCTAATTTTGTACGAACGAATATCGTGCTATTACGTGATTCAAAGACAGTGCGACATGGCATATGGTGCATGAGGTGTCCGCCCTGCTGCACATTTTACTGGGGGCAGGCACCATCCGCTCTCGAAACAATCGATGGTAAATGAAACGAAAAAAATGTCATTTCCACATCAACTGCCATCTCCCTCAGCATTTGGCTAACAAGCGCCCGGAGAGGCTCAAATAGGCTCGATCGCGAAGTAGCACCAAACAAGTGAACTGACACTGGCATATTCAATCGCATACTTCACGATGGGGAAACATAAACTGTACCGCTAGACCAGAAGCCCGAAAAAGGTGAGCCAGGCCGGGATCGAGCCCGTGACCTCTCGCATACCGGACGAGCGCTCTGCCGTTGAGCTACTCTGGCTATTGATGGCGATGCTGGTGCGGTACAGAGTACTGACTCCCCACGGTGCCAAGTTGGCGGCGAAGAGTGAAACACGAAGGATACAACTTTTCCCCCAATCTGCCGTTGCGGTGCGCTCTCTGTCGGGGCATCGCGCGGCTATGGGCGGCGCGACTGTTGGGGGCGCGCGGCCTGTGCGGCACGATTGTATCCTTCATGACACAACCTCACTCTGAAATGTCTACGTGGCACAGCCACAACCAGCTGCCGGCGTCACACCCGCGCAGTGGAAGCGTGGTAAGAGCCCATAACCTCATGGGGAAACAGAAACTGTACCGCTAGACCAGAAGCCCGAAAAAGGTGAGCCAGGCCGGGATCGAGCCCGTGACCTCTCGCATACCGGACGAGCGCTCTGCCGTTGAGCTACTCTGGCTATTGATGGCGATTCTGGTGCGGTACAGAGTACTGACTCCCCACGGTGCCACGTAGGCGGCGAAGAGTGAAACACGAAGGATACAACTTTTCCCCCAATCTGCCGTTGCGGTGCGCTCTCTTTCGGGGCATCGCGCGGCTATGGGCGGCGCGACTGTTGGGGGCGCGCGGCCTGTGCGGCACGATTGCAGCCTTCATGAATACTTGCATTTCCGATGCAACCACCTGTTGAGATGTCTGAGCGCACAGCTCTGCACATCCGCGTGTAACCGATATCCGAGCTAAGAAAACGCATATGAACGATACTACTCTGTTGCCACTGCCCACGAATCGCACATGCAAAATCCATAATTCTCCAGAACTATGTCGGTTCCGCAAACATTGAGACCGCGCGCTAAGGACCGGGCGTTTTGTAAAGGCATGCACCTTTGTTTCTATGCGGCTACCACAGGTCCACAGCCTCCGTTAGAGTCACGTGAATGACCGAAGGACATCTGTTATAAGTCATCAGTCATCAATCATGACGGA
This sequence comes from Cymbomonas tetramitiformis, assembly GCA_001247695.2. Lineage (NCBI taxonomy): Eukaryota > Viridiplantae > Chlorophyta > Pyramimonadophyceae > Pyramimonadales > Pyramimonadaceae > Cymbomonas > Cymbomonas tetramitiformis. The sequence continues at coordinate 9,197 of LGRX02033850.1, read as the reverse complement.
CTGCGCTATAGATCTTCTATGGCAATCATGATGACGTCAGTCGAGTACGATCTCATTGATGGAAACACCGAAATGCTTCCAGTATAATTATATTGATGATCAGACAATATAATTATATCGGGCAACAACCTCCCGACGAGATCCAGACGGGACTCGAACCTGCATGCTCAAGGTGCAAAGTCCACCACATAGCGCCCTACGCCTTAGCGCTATGTCATCATATGTGGTGGACTTTGCAGGCATGCGTTCGAGTCCCGTCTGGATCTCGTCGGGAGGTTGTTGCCCGATATAATTATATTGTCTGATCATCAATATAATTATACTGGAAGCATTTCGGTGTTTCCATCACTCATGACGTACGAGACATACTCAATGCTATGATGAGAATACCGCGTCAATGCTAATATCCGCCAATCTCACATAACACCGTATAAGCGAAGCGCTGTAAGGTACCGCCGGGTGAGTTGTAACAGCCCCCGAGACACCGGTCAAACCCTATCGTCCCACAGCCTGCGCACAGACACATCCGGTCTGCCCGGCTCATCGGAAAAGGCGACTGAGTTGGAATGGGGTGGGATTTGAGTTTTATGGTGGTTGGGTGGGGATTGAGGTTTATGGCGTTGGCTGTCGTCGATGTTGTCTCGTATAAGCCAAGCCCCGATTCGTGGTTCAGTGACACTGTCCAATCCATAGCTCTTGTTCGGATCCCCGGTGCCCATGGCGCGTTTCCCCCGTGGTCGTGTGGCCACAATCTCACTTTCCATTATATTACACTCCCCCACCCCCCGCTTGGAATAGGTCCTTAATGTCACCTCCACGATTCTTGTTGGAACCCTTCGCCTTGCCAATCCTTTTCTCCATCTCCGTCGCCGCGCCGCCTGGGGCGTCAAACAATATGCGCTCCGCACCTCCGGCCACATTCTCAAGAGTGCAACATACAAAAATTGGGCGAATGTTCCCAAAGTTTCGGAGATGTTCCAAAAACGAATCGGGATTTCAACGAAACATCGAATTGCAGTTCGAGTGATCGGGTGTTCAACCAGGCAAACGTCCGAGAACCGCCTATGTGCTTCACAATCGAAATTGGCGCGTGTGCCAACCTGCAACCCGGCACGTGCAGACGGACATTGTCGAAGCTTGGACGTAAGGGCAGAGTAGGGAAGGTTTTAAGGGTAGTTCTTCCGATTTGGGCTTCACTCGGGCGAGCTTCGCTTGACGTAGTAGCATGGATTCCTCGTGATACATCGATATCGATTTGATTCGAGATCAAGATTTCATGGAGACAGAGATCTTGCCACCCCACACCGGGGTTGTTTCTGTCCTCTCTGTCACCCCTCGATCCGTGAGGTTCCAGGTCAGCCTGCTGCCAGCGAGCTCCGATAATAAAACTCTGCCCACTTTTATTATCTCATTTTAGTTTGAGTGTGTGACCTACTGTGCCTGGGGCACTACGACAGATGCTCGGAGATATGTTTTTGATTGAACGTGCAAAGGTACACAATTCGGATTTTATAATATACTGGATCAGGGCCAGATTGAGGTACAAACGATAATTCGGTACCGAGTTCTGAAGGCTAAACACTTCTCAAGTGCTCCACTTATTCACTCGTCACTCAGGTTGCAGGGTCAACCACTCGGCAGCCGATGTCACACTTCGGCTCAACGTTCAATTCCCGATCCGATCTCATTTCTAATTCCGATTCGTCATTCTCGATTCAGATGTTATGTCGACAGACTGACACGATGACTGCCACACAGTACTGTCATACTACTGTACTGTCATACTGTCATACTGTCATACTGTCATAGCCCTGACATCTGATATTCGATTTCATTGTTTTTCCAACCCCGATGCGAATTTGACCATTCTTCGAGGGTCTGACTGAGTGCCACGATGACACCCCCCACAGTACTGTCATACTACTATAGTGTCATACTGTCATACTGTCATAGTGTCATAGTGTCATACTGTCATACCCCGGACATCTGGTACTCATTCTCATCGTGATTTCAAGCCCAATTTCACTGTCATCGTGCCAATCCCAGATTACTCCCGATGACACACATACATGCGCATAGGCATATCGGCTCACGCTGTGCCTCCGGGCACAACTCTCCCCCCCTTAGGAGTGGTCTACCTCCTGGGATCACTCCGCTAAGGTACCCATCTAAGTTCCAGTTCTTAGGTTTTCTGGTTCCTTTCTGTCTCCAGTTCTTAGGTTCTCTGGTTCCTCTTCGAGCACAACTTGCCTGCCGCTACCAGGGCACCACTTTCACGGAGGAGGGTGCCGCTTGGAATCTAAAGCGGGTCTTCAGTCTTGCGGAGGCGTAGATGTCGGAAAAGTTGTCGCAGCAGGGGCGCTGGTACGGGATATACGCTCGCGGATTGGCCCGCTCGAGTCTGCTGCGGATGAGGTCCCAGCTGAGCAGTCTCTGGGTGAGCACCGGTTGCCCATCTGCACGCGCATGGTGTCGAAGCAGTGCAGCGTAGCAAGGGCGTGGGTGGTGCTGAGTTCGTCCATATGCAGGTGGGCTTCATGTACTGCGTACCGTACATGCAGTAGGTACACACCAGCGGGGGAGGAAGCTGGCGCATCATGGGGCGGAGCCGCAGCGCGTTGGGGAAGCGACCTCTGGGGTTCTCCATGAACCAATGTTTTGGCTCCAGGTAGTCAATGATCTGCAATGTTCGTCGCACGATTTTGTCAGCCTGGGGAAGATCAGGGGGTCCTCCAGTGGTGCGCGCTTGACTGTACTGTCTACAGGGGGGACTAGCCCAAACGACATCGAAGAATCCAGGCGGGTATTGTTTGTAGTCCCACTGTAGGATGTCTTGCACATGAGTGGGATGCCAGATGTGTTCGGAGTCGAGGGTCACCACTGAAGCGGAGGGGAAGCAATTTAGGAATTCTCTTTCTACCGATCCGGTGCCACTGAAAAGTACAAGAATTCTGGGCATGCGGGTTGCTTCCGTCTGGATCGCCAGTAGCTCTGTCACCAGTGCCAACGACCCATCTTCCGTGCGTTCTTGACGTTCCCACGGCAGAGGGGTATCATGTTCCATCTGTTCGAGCTGGTCCAGTTCATCGCAGGGATTGGTGATGAGGTGAGCCAGTGTCATCCCAGCTTGAGCAGAGTGACGGCCACGTTGCTCACGTCGCCGAGTGGCTTCGTCGCGAACTTGTGCTTCCATGCGCAGTCTCGCTTGTTCAAATTCACGAAGCTGTTGAAGTGGACCTCCGCGTTCGAGTTTGTCACGCGTCCTCCATTGGTCATGAGCTTTGGAGTAGCCAGTCCAGCGAACTTTCCATTCTTCCACCTCTTTTCCTCGAACAAACCGTACTCGGCGTGCAAGGATGCGCTCAACATGTGCTTCCTTCTGACCGTCCACTACCACATCTTCAGGTACTGCCAGGTGATCACGCGCGGCGAAAGCGTCTTGACCACTGGTGTACGGCGGCTTGAGGCGGTGTTGAGCGAACACGTCATGTATCCGCCAGTGAGGAGGGAGGCGTAGGCGGTAGGCTACTGGAGCTCCCCTGTCGGCCTCTGGCATGGTCATCTGCATATCACTGAAGAAGCGTTCGGTCACAGGGACTGGTCCGCATGCCAGCGTTTGGTCAACTTCCTACAGATGGAGCGATCCATCACCTTCTCTGTAAGGTGTTTCGCTTCTATCCAGACCAGATCTCCGACAGCATACTCCCGCTGTCCGTGCCTGCGATCAAACTGCTCGCGCTGTCGCTGTTGAGCCAGCTCCAACCGCTGTCTGGCGTCCCGCAGCTGCGACGAAAATTTCGCGGCCACTTCGTGTGCGGTACCTACTCCCCCTGTTCGTCGTCCAGCGGTGGACTGCGCGGCCTCCAGGAAAAGGTCCAACTGTGATAGCGGCGAGAACCCAAACACCAGCTCAAATGGTGTGAAGCCAGTAGATTCACTTCTGGAGTCATTGATTGCGAACTCCACGTTAGTGGTGTACAAATCCCAGTCCTCCACATTGGCGTCTACGAAGGACCTGAGCATGTCCTCAATAACTCTATTGCTGTGTTCCGCCTGGCCGTCAGACCGAGGGTTGTACGGCGTGGTGCGAGCCACTTTTACACCCATTAGTCTCATGAGCTCTTGCCAGAAGGCATCCTGAAACCGCGGATCACGGTCAGAGACGATCTTCATAGGCGCGCCATGCAAGCGCCACACCGAGTCAAAGTAGATCCTGGCCACTACAGCTGCAGAGCTGTCCCCGAAGTTCATTGGTACGACGTGGACCATCTACGTCAGCTTGCACGTGAAGGCCACGAAGGCGTCATTACCTCTTTCTGATACTGGCAAGCCGGTGACGAAGTCCACCGCGACATCTTGCCATGGTCTGTTCGGGATGCTGTGAGGATTCAGCAGCCCATCCGGGTAAGTTCCCCGTGGTCTCACAGATTGGCACACTGCGCAGGATGCTACCCAGGTGCCTACGTCCTCTGCAGCACCACGCCAATAAAAGCGTCGCAGCACTCTTTCCAGAGTTTTGTCTCTCCCAGTGTGACCTGAGGACAATGACTCGTGGGCATGACGAATCACCACCTCCCGAAGCGGAGAATCCTCCCCCAGCACCAACTGATACCTTCCTGCTGCGGTTCTCCAAACTACCTCACCCACCAGCCTGAAGTCCTGTAGGCATTGGTGCGGTGCTGCCTTTACCTTCTCCCGCAGTGAACGGAGTGACCCCTCTCGCGTGTACTCTACTTTCAGCGCACGCAGGAACTTCGAGTCTGACTGCTGGGAGATCGTGTCTCTGAAGTCTGCCGCCTCACCCGTCCTTATCACAGCGGGAGTCGTTCGCGGATGTCTCACGCGTGCTGGCTGCGGTCTGGCAGGAGGGGCGTGCACTATCAATACAGGCCAGCGAAGGTCGAAAGCCTTCCCATCTGGGTTCTCGAAGAACTGATTAGGCTCGCCCTTGTCGTCGTGAGTAGGGACAACCTCCACGATCTGCATATTGGCCTTCCTGAATAGCTTACGCCACGCGGGGAGCTTGGACTGGTGGTCTGGCAGGACAAAGACCGCAGAAGTGTTCTCCGGGTCCGCCTTCCATTCTACGTTTTGTAACCGTCGATCAGTCTGTCGATTCTAACCAGGTGCTAACTCAGGGACCTCCGGTAACCGATACGCTTGAAATATAACGGTCATATGGATACGCCAGCTACCCGGGACAATAAGGTACAAGTGCACACCTTTAGCTTTTCAAATTCGATTCGTTGCTGGTACCATTGTGGCTCCTGAAACGAAACTAATAAATATATGCCACCCCTCAACGCGCCTCAACGCCACGTGTCGCCCTAGATATCGATATAACACACAGTCCGTAATATGAAGTTGTGGGCTAGTAACAAGGTGAACGTACACACCTTTAGCTTTTCAAACCCGAGTCACTTGGATTAATGATATACGCTTAACGAGATTGCGGGCTCCCTTAAATGGCATGTTGATGGGAACTCTATAAGCAAAACATAAAAGCTAAGGAATAACGCAATCTCGCCTCTCTCATAAACATGTGCAAGCGTAATACTCGTGCATGTCTAGGACTTTTGACACAAAAACAACTGCGTACATGATGCTCGAGACAAACGTAGAAAGCTTCACCAGATAAATTATACCGTCGAAAATGTGTCAACTCTCGTGGCCTTCACGCATACGTTTCGAAAGCGACCGGATGCCACGCGTCGGGGCAAGTTATTATCCAAACTAACAAAGTAGATTTTTTTGTGCTTAGGACGCGCCCGCAAGTTGTTGAAGTGTGGCGAGGGCGCGTCAAGATCCCTGGCGAAGTGTTGCTGCCTTTCTAGTACGCCGGTCGTGTTTCGCAATATGGAACGATACTCGAGAAGTATTAAAAACCTGTAACAGCACGTTCTATTCGGTACGCTGGCGAAGATCAAAATTGAGCTTCTCTGATAATCGCTGTGAGATGGCTAGTACATTTAGGTTTCCTTGAGGCTCTAGTTCGTATAGACTTGGACGACCTATACGGACCAGGATGACGCGCAGCGGCGGATATATTATTGAGTCGGGTGAAGAGGAGCGCGCATCCCATCCCAGTGGCGCTCACACCTCAGCAACACCTTATCAAATCTCACGAGATAGCACCTGGAAAATGGGAAACCGATCTAATCACGGTATTTTTTTACCGTGCCGTGAGCTGAGCGACCGTTTACAATGAAGAGCGATCGTGTTACAGTGGCGACTTTCTGCGACAGAAAATCACGAGTAATCGTTCATGGAACATAGACATATACATTCGGTATCATTCGATGATTTCCGATCCTGGACCGCCGGAAGGTGCAACTTGAATGCGGATCGTGAAGTTGCACACGTGGAACACGAGCGATTGCCATCATGGTATGTGATTGTGCATAGCACGATGAACGTTTTTTCGGTTTCTATATGATATCATGCAACCTGCAGTGAATACTGCACTCAGACTCTCAGACCATCTAGAAGGAGTTTAGGAACCTTGGGTGGGACTGGTCGATGGGCTACAAGTCTAAATGATTGGCCGATTTCAAATCTCGCTTGTTCTGCACCTATACTACTTATTAGCATTTGCTTTTGCTTGGTGCTTTGACTTGAGCACTTCGGCAGGGTCCTTGCATATCCCTCAGGGGCCTGCTTGTGTTTGATCCATAACGCTGTGAACTGCAAGATTACTTGAATGGTCTGTACAAAAATTGCGGTTGCCTTTTATACACTTGAGACTGCGAATGGCACCACTTGCCAGTAGCATCATACCTCAACGAAATCCTTTAGTGCACAATAGAACCCTATTTTTCATTCGAAAAGCAGAAATGCTGAACATCAGTAGTAATCCACAAACACATTTTGAAACCATGGACGCCATCTGTGATTCAAGCCGTGATAATCTGCATCATCTTCCCTGATGGCGGCCATCGTATCTGCATATAGTTCGCAGGTCTCCTGCAACTGCCAAACAGCCACACGAGACTAATTTGCAATTAGGTCAAACTTATGATACCACTTTTGAAGCTACGAATACTATGGTGTTGCAGAACCGCTAGATTTCACCAATGCACAGTGAACGGGGGCGTCCGCAGTACCTGCTGAAGACGCAAAAGCGAAGGGCCATGCAGCACACGTGGCTCTTCTTCCGCTAGCCATTCTATGCAAGGATCAGGAAGCACCCTTGCAAGTTCCTCGAGGGCCCCTGCTAGTGTTATGGACACATTTTCCTGTTCACAGCAGCGCTTCGATCAGAAGCTACCAAGGCAGAACTCTCGCTGGGAAAATTCAAGATGCCAAAATGCGTATAAGAGATGGGAGATGTGATCTGAGAAGCCTGCGAACGCAATTTCATCCGAGCTTGAAGCCAGCACAACGTCGCTATAGAAAGTTGGGCACTGACACACAAGCAAACCCTCCATGAATATGCTCATGTTTAGTAAGTGCGATATATTGTTTCAGTCGGATTCCGAAGCGTCGTTCCACACTCTCTCTCCTACAATCACTTTCGATCAAATGCACGCACGAACTGCAATTCCCCGGACTTCAAGTGAAAGGGTTGGGGTAGGCCTCCACCAAAGTGAGAAGGCTGGGCTCCAACATCACCACACGGGAAACATCCACTCCTTTTGGCACACCGAATCTGCATACAAATAACCCACCGAAAATGTCACAACTGGGGGAGTCATCGTGTAATATTTCCGCTCATATACTCAACTCACTCCATTTGAATCACCGCCCGGACCAGGTCCCACCAATAACTGAATATGTAATATTTCCGCTCATGTACTCAACTCACTCCATTTGAATCGCCGCTCGGACCACGTCCCAACAATAACTGAATATGCTAAGGGAATCATCGCTTCATAGTGCTAGGGCATTCATCGCTTCATTTTGCTAATAAAGTTGGCACTTCACTCCTGGACGGATTCGTCAGTCCAAGTTGCTTAGGAAGTCAATGCTTCACGCTGCTGATAGATTCGTTGCTTCACTCTGCTGATAGATTCGTTGCTTCACGCTGCTGCTAGATTCGTTTCTTAACTCTACTGATAGATTCCTTCGCCTAACTCTGCTGATAGATTAGTTGCTTAACTCTGCTGATAGATTCGTTGCTTCACTCTGCTGATAGATTTGTTGCTTCACTCTGCTGATAGATTTGTTGCTTCACTCTGCTGATGAATTCGTTTGCTTCACTCGGCTGAAAAGGTCGTTGCTTCACTCTGCTAATAGATTCGTTGCTTCACTCTGCTGATATATTCGTTCTTAACTCTGCTGATAGATTCGTTGCTTCATTCTGCTGATAGATTCGTTGCTTCACACTGCTGATAGATTTGTTGCTTCACTCAGATGATAAATTCGTCGCTTCACTATGCGGATAGATTCGTTGCTTCAACGCTGCTGATAGATTCGTTGCTTAACTTTGCTCATGGATGATTCGTTTAGCAACTCTGTTGATAGAGCTCGTTGCTTCACTTTGCGGATAAATTCGTTGCCAACTTTGCTGATAGATTCGTTGCTTCACGCTGCTAGTAGATTCGTTGCTTCACTCTGCTGATGATGATTCGTTGCTTAACTCTGCTGATAGATTAGTTGGTCCACTCTGCTGATAGGTCAGTTTGCTTCACTCTGCTGATAGATTCGTTGCTCCATTCTGCTGAAAGATTCGTTGCTTCACACTGCTGATAGATTTGTTGCTTTACTCAGATGATATATTCGTTGCTTCACTATGCTGATGGATTCGTTGCTTCACTCTGCTGATAGATTCGTTGCATCACTCTGCTGATAGATTCGTTGCTTCACGCTGCTGATAGATTCGTTGCTTAACTTTGCTGATAGATGATTCGTTGCTTAAGTCTGCTGATAAGTTCGTTTGCTTCACTCTGCTGAAATTCGTTGCTTCCACTTGTGCTGATAGATTCATTGTTTCACTCTGCTAATAGATGATTTGTTGCTTAACTCTGTTGAAAGATTCGTTGCTTCACACTGCTGATAGATTTGTTGCTTTACTCAGATGATATATTCGTTGCTTCACTATGCTGATGGATTCGTTGCTTCACTCTGCTGATAGATTCGTTGCATCACTCTGCTGATAGATTCGTTGCTTCACGCTGCTGATAGATTCGTTGCTTAACTTTGCTGATAGATGATTCGTTGCCTAACTCTGCTGATAAATTCGTTGCTTCACTCTGCTG
>LGRX02033849.1:0-41336 GCA_001247695.2 Cymbomonas tetramitiformis | reverse complement strand
GGGTTGAAGGAAAAAGGGATTGTGGATCGCGCCACGGATGGGCCCAGAGACTCCGCACCGACAGGCAAGGGGTCCGAAGAGGACGAGGATCCTACCTCTGTCCTCGGGGCAGTGGATCGCACCACCGATGGATCTGATGGACCCGAGTACTCTGAGCCGAAAGGCAAGAGATGCGAAGGGGGCGAGGATCCCACATCTGTCTTAGGCGCCACCTTCGAGTATAGTGATTCCGAGGACGAGTCCTTCCCTCCCACCAGTCCAGCACCGGTCATTGGTGAGCTCACCCATCTGAATGGGCTCACGTGGGTAGAGTCGCCGGCCCTTTGGCTGGACGCAGCTGCCACCCTAGCAGTTGGCGAGAAATCCTTGAGGGATGCCGAATCGCTAGCAGTCATGACCAGAGCAGACCGAGCTAGGGAACAGGCCACAGCAGAAGTCCAGAGTCACCCGAAGTTCCCCCACCCTGAGGCCCAGAGTCATCCAAGGGCAGCCGGAAAGGTACCTGAGCCCGTTAAGCCCCCAGAAAGTAGCTCCCACTACGACCAGGTCGTAGATCGCCAGGACTGGAAGCTGATCAGGGAGCGCTTTGAGGAGATAACAGCCCAGTACGGGGTGTTTGACGTTGACGCGTGTTGCGACTCCATGGGCGTTAACCGGCAGGTTGACACCTATTGGACCGATTGCTTGAAGGAAAAGTGGCGCGGGAAACACGTTTGGTGCAACCCCCCTTACACGAAGGATTCCGACTTGATAGAAAGAATTCTTCGGCATTTCCTTGCTGAGTGGCGCGCCGATCCGGAAAACACCTCGGCGATGTTCCTTCTGCCAGACTATGACGCCCCCTGGAGACGGTTGATTCACCCCAAGTATGGGCTTCATCCGGTCAAGGTCTTTGACACGAAGGACGAAAAAGGTCGTCCCAACCACCTCTTCGAGTCCCCTGATGGAGGTCGACCCCCGCTGCGCTGGCCGGTCCTTCTGGTGTGGGCCCCAGCAGCCAGCAGAGCAAAGCCCCGAGCGCCGCCTGCGCGAAAGGACAGTGAGGCAGAACCCGACGAGCCTTTAGTCACTACAGGGGTTGCAGCAAGGGCCAGAGCAGCATCAGGCCCACTGAAGGCTGATGAGTTCGTCCGCGCCTTGCAAGCGGAATACGAACGCAGCCAGTACCTCAGCTCGTTGAAGGAGGAACTGATCGCAGCCCCACATCAGAGGACTGACACATTTCGCATGGTAGACGACATGATATGGCGAGTGGCAGAAGGGCGGTATCAGCTAGTGCTAGCTCAGGATTCCCCCCTCAGAGAGCTGGTGATGCGCGAGGCACACGAGTCCCCAGCAGCAGGGCACACAGGAAGGGATAAGACACTGGACAGAGTATCCCGTCGCTTTTGGTGGCCACGCATGAGCAAGGATGTCACCGACTGGTGCAAATCCTGCCTTGTGTGCCAACAGACCCGGCCACGCAACGGGTATCCAGACGGTCAGCTTAACCCCCTGCAAGTCCCAGTAAGACTGTGGCAAGTGGTTAGTATCGACTTCGTCACTGGGCTGCCTCGCACAGAGCGAGGGTACGACGCGCTTGCTACCTTCACGGACAAGCTGTCCAAGATGGTGCACGTAGTCCCCATGCTTTACGCTGACAGCTCGGCTGCACAGATCGCGCGCATGTATTTCGACCAAGTGTGGCGTTTGCACGGCGCTCCCATGAAGATCGTCTGTGATCGGGACTCCCGCGTCAGGGATGAGATGCATCTCGAGCTACATCGGTTGATGGGAGTCCAGGTTGCCTCTACCACGCCGTACCACCCTCAAGGTGATGGGCAGGCAGAGCACACAAACCACACGGTCGAACGCATGTTGCGCGCGTACGTCGACGCCAACCAGCACGATTGGGATTTATGGTGTACCCCGGTCGAGTACGCCATTAATGACTCTCGTTCCGCCGTCACGGGATTCACCCCTTTTGAACTGACGTATGGTCACGCTCCGGCCTCTCAGCTGGATTTCTTCGTGGAGGCAGCACTTGCATCACGGAGAGGCCGAGCTAAGGGGGGGAGGGGCGCAGCAGTAAAAAAGGGTACAGCCCACGAGACAGCCCGCCAGTTTGTTCGCCAGTTGCAGCTCGCTAGGGAGAAGCTGCTCTTAGCTCAGCAGCAACAGATCGCCCAGTACGACGCGCGTCACAGGTCCAGGAGTTACGCAGTAGGCGATGAGGTTTGGGTGGATGCCACGCACCTCACTCAGCCGGGCGACCGCGGGTTGCACAAGAAGTTGCTTAAGAAGCGCCTTGGGCCCCTTCGGGTGCTGGAAGTCTTTCACAGCGACAGGCAGATGGCCCTTCCCGCGAGCGATAGAGGCGCACCGTCGGCCTATAGGTTGCAGACGCCTAAGCAGTGGAAAGTGCACGATGTGTTTACCGTGGACCGGCTTTCGCCAGTAGAGTCGGGCAGCCGCTTCGTTGAGAGAGCTAAGGAGATTCCCCCTCCTCCGTTGGACGTCAGCGGGACGCAAGGAAACCCACGTCGAGAGGGTGGAGCGTTCGCGCACGCGCCAGCGCCAGGGCAGGAGGTGGACAGAGTACCTGGTCAAGTGGACAGGAATGCCCCGCAGTGAGAACGAGTGGAAGACCCGAGAGGATCTGGAGTGGGACGGAGCCGGCAGGCCCGGTGTTCCCAACCGAGCGTTGTTGGAGTTTGAGAGGATCGAGGCTAAGAGAGTGGAGCGAGAGAAGCTTAGGGTCCGTAAGAGACGCGACGAGTCCGCAGGAGCGGTATGGACCACGCTATCGGAGGAGCTCAAGGTAGACGGAGCAATGCCATGGGTGCCAGAGGAGAGGTTTGATGAGGAAGTAGGAACTTTCGCGAGAGTATCTGCTCAGAGCACCCTGCCGCCAGTCAACGGAGCCGCAGCACTTGAGAAGGAGCCAGTCGGCCAGTCTAGGATTCTTGTATTGTTTTGTGGGACCGGGTCAGTCGAGAGGCAGTTCACTAAGCAATTTCCCAATAGCGAAGTAGTTGCTGTAGACATTCAGCCCAAGTGGGGCCCCACACATTGCGAGGATATCATGCGATGGGACTATCGACAGTTCAGACCAGGACACTTCGACGTAGTCTGGGCTAGCCCACCTTGCACAGAGTACAGCCAAGCGAAGACGGTAGGCATCCGAGATTTGCGTGCTGCGGACAGGCGAGTTCGTAGGACATTGGAGATCATCCGGTACTTGAGGCCCGAAGCATACTTCATTGAGAACCCGAGGGGAAGAGAGCCCCACGGGTTGCACACGCGTCGCTGCATGAGCAATCTACCAGCTCCGCACCTCGTCACGTACTGCAAATACGGGACCGCATACAGGAAGCCCACGCACATCTGGACCAACGTTCCGTTGCGCACACCCTTGCGAGTATGCGATTCCGATACGCCTTGCGAGTTCTTCCGGCAGCACGGTAGGCACGAGAAAGTAGCGCAAGGAGGGCGCGCGATGAGAGCCGGAGGTGTGTTCGCGAAGGGCATGGGAGCGCGAGAGAATTTGTATGGGATTCCGTCAGCACTGTTAAAACAGCTTTTCCACAACCTGACCCTACATGAAGAGGTGCATGCGTTCCTGTCTGAACTGCTTGTCAGGGAGGATCTGAGCGAGATGAGCGTTTTAGTCCAGTCAGCTGTTGTTGAGAGTGACCCGCCCGAGTTTGAGCCGGAACCGATAGCGTTAGCGGGAGTGCGAGCGGAGGTGACGATCATACCTGAGGGCGGATGGGAATCTGACGCGAGTGGTCTTAGCGATTGAGGGCGTTGGGGAGCGTCGGGAAGAGCGGTGGCTCCGGCCTTGGCGAGACCAGGCGGCAGGTGAGAACCTGGGTAATCCATCCGAGAGAGCAGTGGCTCTAGCCTCGGCACAGCCAGGCAACAGGTGGAAATCTGTATAATCCATTTGAGCAGTGGCTCTAAGCCTTGGTATGACCAAGCGGCAGGTGAGAACCTGGGTAATCTATCCAAGTGAGCAGTGGCTCTAGCCTCGGCGCGACCAGGCAACAGGTGGAAATCTGTATAATCCATTTCACGAGAGCATTGGCTCCGGACCTGGCACGACCGGGCAGCAGTTGGAGATCTGGGTAAAAGCTCTAGCACTCCGAGGAGGCGGTGAAGGTTTAAAACCTTTCCTCCGGGCCGGCATCCCGAGAACTGTCAGGTAATTGGCAAACCTATTGTCATCCCCTGTAAGTGTGCCGTGTTGGGAGGTTTAAAACCTTGAGCGTGGTAATGGATGTGAAACCTTGAGCCTTGGGGGAGCCTGGTAGTGCAGATGGCAGACCGGTGAGAGGCCGACCCTTGTGCTTAAGAGGTCGATCTCCTTATTGCGGTGTGTCTTGGGAAGTGTAATGTCATCCCAGACAACAGGCGGCTGAGACCTGTATAATCATTCGAGCAACAGTAGAAGATCTGTATAAAAACTTTACTGGTCCGACGTGGTCAGCGTGGACGTGACCTTCCCTAAGGGGGGGGGAGTTGTGCTAGGAGGCAAGCACAAGAGCAAGAAAAACGGCTAAGTATAAAACGCAAGAGTACTCAGTACGGAGTACAGTAGGACCGATCAGAATGATGTTGATGTGAGGTGCCTAGACTGTTGTACGGAGTACTCAGTACAGTTGAGTTATGGAAAGAGTTCCTGAATGTATAAGAACTCTAAGAGTAACCCGTTTCGGGGAGATGAACTGAACTGAAAAGTAAGACATAAAAGTAAAGAGCCGTAACTGCTGTATATTGTGTATTGAAAGCATGCACTGATAGCAAAAGCATAACTATATAGATTTACGAAACCGAAGTCTTGTAGTTGACCAATCGTAAGCATACCTCGTGCGGTCGTTTAATAAGTGTAGAATAGTATAAGTCCGAAACCGTAAAGAAGAGAAGAAGCCTAGGTGTAGACTCCTACACCGCATCACTCGAGTCGCAGTCGACTGTCGCGTGTCACCTGTGTCACAGTATGAGTATCGGATAGTATGACAATGAGTATCAGTATCAGTATCGTGAATCGATGTCGCTGTCGTTCGGCTGTCGCTGTCCCTGTCGCGTCGCGGCTGTCGCGCTCGAGTGACCAGCGCAGGTCGGCGCAGGTCGCGGTCGGTCTGTCTCGGACACGCGACGCGACGGTGCGGTGCGGTGCGGTGCGGTGAGAACTTTTCATTTTATTTCTTTTGTTTATATTTATTTTTTTGCTCCTGCGCATTTTGAAAAAATCGTGCGCACAAAATGCTTCATATCTATGGCAAAAAAAACAAAACCAACATTTTGCTTGGAGGGGTGTGTTCCCTTCAACTTGCCCATTTCCCTGCCAAATTTTTGTTTTTTTGTTTTTTTCGCTATTTTTGGGTCTTATAGCTTATGTCATACAAGTCATATGACGTTAGTACCCCTTTAGCATGCCATGTACATTACGCGGATATTATGCCGGTAGCATGCTCTTATGATGTCATTTAGTATCCTAACGCCAGACTTGCAGTTTTTTTGTTTTTTTTTGTTTGCATGCGTCTTTGTTAGTATGCCGTTACGGTACCCACTACGTGAGACTAGACGCCGTTAACATGCTATCGCCACGCCGTTAGCGGCATACTAGGTGAGACTAGACGCCGTTAACATGCTAACGCCACGCATGCTAAAGGCGTGCTAACTACATGCTAACGGCGACAACATGTTAAAGGTGTCCTAAGGGCGTGCTTTAGGGTGCACATCTTAACAGGCCTAGAGGAATATTCCTCAAAAGATTCCCTGGTTAGGACACCTTTAGGAGGCCTTTAGGATGCCTGTAGTTCGCCCATCCTAACGGTATCCTAATGACACCCTAACGTGTGGCATTAGGACTCCTTTATGACGTACTAACCGCGTCTTAACAGGCCTACGGGGGGAGGGGGGGGGGTCACAGGCCTGCGATGCCCCGTAAAGCACTTCGCCCCGGAGAGCATTTCTCCGCGCTACGTGAACAATGGACTCGCCAACTTCCCCCCGATGCATCCGATGACCAGTTCGTGCAGGCGTCCGCAAGTACACCCCGTGCGGCCCCGGGTCACCGTGGGCTTTCCCTCCAACGACAAGAACGACCGGTGGCCAAAACGCGTGCGCCACGACTAGCCCGAATGGCCATGTGTCACCCAGCACCTCACCCAGTACCCTTGGCACCACCGCGTGGTCCGGTGAATATTGCCACCTCCGCACCATCAACTCCGGCGGTACCACTTGCTGCCGATACCGTCGGTTGTCCGGAGGGTTTCCGGTTGGGTCAACATTTCGAGGAGCACACGAAGAAGTTTCGAGTTAGCCAATGGGCGGAAACCACTGTGGCGTGCGTGAATGATGCAAGGTGAGTGATTTCGTTTTTTCAAGGACCCTTTGAAAGTGCCCTAACTTTCAGTTGGACTCTTGAATCACAATCGTCCATTTGGACCTTCGCATGACTGTCGCACACATATGATGCCGTTAGCATGGTAAAGACTATGTATCGACGTACTAGCGACATCTTAACTGCACTCTAACGTGGCAGGTGCCAAACGGAAGACATGATGCGTGCTCTTTGTCACGTAACCGCTTGTAGATTGGAAGCGCGTAAGTCGAGAAACGTCGGCATGGTTCAGATTTACACTTGTGGCCATCGCAAGGACGAACCAACTTGCATGACTCCCCGCGACTTTCATCGTTGCGCCCAAGACATGCTAACGACCCTACGGTACCCGTCATGGTTGCCGATCCCGTCCATTTTGGAAGAAGAACCGGGCAAGGTAATGTACGCCGACCGCGTATTTCCCATAAAATTACGGACACGTGGCGTGCGACATTGTCTCATGTCCATTGCCACTGCAATCATGCTCATTGTCGCAGCCTCCATCGATAACACCACCCCTCTCTCGATATTGATACGAGGTCGCCGCAATGCATGAAGATCTGCGAGATAGCGGAGACCCCGAACTTTCGGGAGCGACCTTGGAGGAGAGCATGCGGAATACGGGCGTCAAGTTCTCGAGCGTTTTTACTCGGTTGGTTTACTTCAAGATCTACCGTGATATCATCCTAGATGGCATGCATGACATCATGAACCTGGTGAACAGAATCGCTGCAACCTTGCTCGGGGTCGACTTCAACGACGCCCTCCGCCAGCAAGCGAAAGCGGACGGTGTCCATCCCACGTGGCATGCCACAACCAAGGTGAAGAATGCTCAAGGTAGGCAAATATGCACGTGTTAGGATGTGCATAACGTGCCGATAGTGTATTAACCACGTGCTATCGGTGTCACGAAGGGGTACTAACGGCATACTCAGTTGAAATAATGTGACGCAGGTAAGGAGGTATTGATGTACAAGATGAATCAAGGACCTTTCGCGATTCCACCCCGCCCTGACAGAAGGTCTACCACGAAGCGAAGCTTGGAGACAGCGCGCAGTTTCTTGAAGAGCATAAGGGCGGTGGAAAGATGGGGGCGTGGCCACAAACGATTGTTGCAAACTACCGCCGATAAGAAAGCCGCCAAGCACATTCGGGCTCACGACGGCTTGAAGCTCGTGCAAAACAGTATCTTGTCGACAGTCTGCGCTTGGCCACGAGATGAAGGGCAGCCCGCCAATCGATTGGCCAAGCTAGTGGGTAAAATGACCACGATCGTGCGGGAGATCACGACGACACAAGTGCGTCCTAAGGTAAACGGTTAGGATATAGTTAGTATGATGTTATGATGCCGTTAACATGCTTCGTACATCATACGGGCCCTAACGAATTGCTGCGTACGTGCAGGATATGTATGGAGCCACTCGCACAAGAAATCAAGTCATTTTTCGAGGAGTTGGAGGCGACCGGGCCAGCGTATGCTTGGTGTGTGATTAACACTCACATGTTTCTCACTTCGTCCAACAACTTGAGAAGTATGGTCCCATGCGGGAGGTATGGATGTACGCCTTCGAGTCCTTGAACGGTCACATCAAAAGCCTAGCGAGGAGCAACTCCCTACCCGTTCCAGCCATAATGAACTGCATCAAGCGGGTGAAGGTGTTGCATTTGGTGCGTGGGTTAATCACTTTCATTTCGGAAGACCACTCCACCCGGATGCCGGCGGCCGTGACCATGGGGAGCCGCGGGGCAATTGCGGTTGAGGTATCGGCTAGGGGGAAACGTGTGGTCTTGCGAGATGATGACATTAAGGCCTTGAAGGTTTGGATGCGGACTGAATTGCCGGCTTATCGAGAGCTGGTGGAGAAGTGGGAGAAGTATGTGGAAGACGCGCGCAGGTGATTTGTGGCCCCATTCCCCGAGCGGTTGTTTATGCCCTTATGACGCCGTTGTTGCATATTTAGGACGCGCCTAAAGTACTAACGGTATCGTATCGCTGTGCACAGTTGGAATGCACGGATGCGACTGCGACACAAGCAGTACCGGAACGCGGTGTGTGCAAGGGAGGGCAAACCTGAGCACATACGCGAGCCCCCATTTGGAGCGTACGCGGATCCTACGGAATGGTTGGGCCGACAGTTCACCAAGTACGAGATGTTGCTCATGGCGGGGCCGACACCGGTTTGCTATAACTTCACGCACGTCAAGATCGGCGACGCTGATTACCGCACGGCTACGACCGATCGGAACAAGCGCACCGTACACAGCTACTTTCGCACTTTCTTCGCGAGTGAGGAAGTGGACGAGCACGGTGAGCCAAAATCCGTGGCAAGGTGAGAAAGGAGCACGCACTATTCTACCTTTAACATGTCTTTAGGATGTCGTTATGACTCGATTAGGATGCGCATAATGTCCTAACGACATACTAACTTAGCTGTTTACACAATCGTGGGCTTGGTGATATGCAGGCACGGCCGTATTACGAGAATATTGCGGATGGAGATTGCAGGAAAGGTCTACATCTTACTGAAATGCGATTGGTTCGCTAAGCCGACCGACGAACAGATCAAGGAGTACCGTCGACGTCACTCCATTCTCGGCCCGGATAACTTGACCAAGACGGTC
Organism: Cymbomonas tetramitiformis; assembly: GCA_001247695.2. Classification (NCBI taxonomy): domain Eukaryota; kingdom Viridiplantae; phylum Chlorophyta; class Pyramimonadophyceae; order Pyramimonadales; family Pyramimonadaceae; genus Cymbomonas; species Cymbomonas tetramitiformis. The sequence continues at coordinate 32,344 of LGRX02033849.1, read as the reverse complement.
TATACCTTCAACCCGCACGTAGACCGCGCGGCCTTTGACAACATGGAGCCATTCATATTAGCCAATAGAGTAGAACAGCAGGTTGTTATTGTACCACATCCGTGCATGGAGACCGCGGTCATTCTCGACCCAACGGCCGACTTCTTCGAGGGATCAAGGACATAGGACGACGACGAGGTCGATGTATGAGACATGAATCGCTGCTAGTTTATTTTTTGCTTGCCACATGCCATGCAGGCAGTTGCAAATTGTGACCTTGGTAACGACCCCTGCAGTAGTACAACTAACGCATACTTTATAAGGCGCAGTGCCGCTAGAGTGCCATTAGCGTATTAACTTTGCCTACGAGCATCCTAACTACGTCCTAACGCCAACCTCCTAATGACATCCTAGAGGCATGCTAACGCCATCCTAACGTCCCTACATTTCCGAGAAACTCAGCCCGCGTACTACTTTCCCCGAATCCCACCATACTCCGCGGAATAAACTTCCCCTGGCCTTCTAGTCACCATAAAACGCCATCTCAGTGATCTGCACACCCACACGTGCCCCACCACTCACCCCTGCTCCAGTTGGGGCCAACGCATACTTAAGGCGCAGTGCCGTTAGGACGCCTGTAGCACGCGCATCTTAACAGGCCAATATGGCGTTAGTATGCCTGTAATATACTATGCTACCGGCATACTAACGCCCATACGTACTAACTGTCCTTTACTATGCCTTTAGGACACCTTTAGTACACATACTACAATTTGCTAGGACCGTAGGGAGATGTCGAGAAGACCGCCTTCACCACCCAGATGGGGTCATATGAGTGGTTGGTCATGCCGCAGGGGCTGCAGAATTCACCATCTCAGTACCAGCGACGGATGCAGCGGGCCTTGGGCCATCTCCCATTTGTCCGGATCTTCATCGATGATGTGGTCGTCTTCAGCAACACCGCTGCAGAGCACTACGAGCACGTCAAGCAACTGCTCCTGACATGCAGGGAGAAGGGCGTCTTCCTCAAGAGGTCCAAGTGCCAACTGTTGAAGAAATCCTTGCGGTTCCTTGGCCACTGTATCTCCGCAGATGGCTGCAGACCCCAACACGACAAGGTGGCTGCAGTGAGGGACTGGCCCGAGCTGGAAACGGTTACCCACGTCAGGCAGTTCTTGGGCCTGGCGGGGTATTACCGCAGGTTCATCCACTGCTTCTCCGAGATCGCTCAGCCCCTCACCCGGTTGACCAAGTCGGACGTACCCTGGGAGTGGGGTCCCATGCAGCAGTGGGCCTTCGAGGAGCTGAAGAAGGCCCTCACCTCAGCGCCAGTGCTCGCCTTGCCCAACATTAAGGGTGCCGCAGACGGCACAGCACCTTTCGTGGTGCAGACGGATGCTAGCGGCATCGCTCTTGGGGGAGTACTGATGCAAGACAATGGAGATGGTCTTGGGCTGCGCGTGATAGCATACGAGAGCCGCCAGTTCTCAGCCGCCGAGCAGAATTATCACACCGGCGAGCGTGAGCTAGGTGCTCTACACCACTGTACCACCGTTACCTGGCGGCATTACCTCATCTTCACCAACTTCCGCATCCAGGGTGATCACCGCCCCCTTGAATGGCTGATGGAACCTGGCAGGGAGCTTAGCCGCAGACAGGCACGCTGGTACATGGATCTGGTGGAGGTGGGAGTCCCGAGAATGGAGTACATCAAAGGAGCGCTGCTGCTGGTACCGGACGCCCTGTCCAGAAGACCCGACTTCAAAGACAAGGACGTGCGTGAGGGGTTGAAGGAGGCAGGGGTGATCGACCCCACCTCAGATCTACCGAAAGACCCCCTGGCAACGCTGGAGTCTGAATACTTCTCCAGCTCACCACCCGCAGCTCATCCCCACTGGGCCCAGACTGTTGACTGTTGGCTCTCAGCAGTGGAGACCCTCTCCGTGGCGGAACAGGCCATGGACATGGGGGAGACCATCGCTCTCGTTAACCCGAAGCTCTATAAGGGAATGAAGGAGGATCACCTCGACTTCGACATGCCTGACTGGCCTGCAGTTGATAGCGCGAAGCCGGTAGAAGCTCCACACAAACCCCCTGATAGAGCTCCACCCCAGATAAGGATAACGAGGAGTATGTCACGCGCTGGGAAGGCCTCTACGACCCCAGCGCCTCCGCAGTTGGCGTCACCGAAGACGCGAACGCCTACGTCACGAGCTGACGCATCGGAGGCGCCCACTGAGAAGGTGCCAACGAGCTCACCAACCCCGCAGCAGGCGCCCCAACAGTCAACTCCATCCCCGGTCCTTCACCCACAGAAACGGCAGGCTCCCCCAGAGGACTCACAGAATTGGCGTGTCCGAGCAGAGTACTCCTCGAAGTACGCCGAGAAATTTGGACCCTTCGATGTGGACGCCTGTTGTGACTTTGGCGGCCGCAACAGACAGGCGGATAGATTCTGGACAGACTGCCTTTCAGAGAAATGGAGGGGCCTTCGGGTTTGGTGTAACCCTCCATACAACTCCAAGTGCATTACTGTGGAGGCGATCTTGAACAAGTATATCGCAGAATGGAAGACAGACCCAGAAAACACCTCAGCAGTATTCGTTCTACCAGATCACCAGTCCAAGCTCCCCGCGTGGCGCAAACTTTTCAGAAAGGCCAATATGCAGATTGTGGAGGTCATCCCTACTCACGATGACAAGGGCGAGCCCAACCAGTTCTTCGAGAACCCAGATGGGAGAGCCTTCGACCTTCGCTGGCCTGTTCTGATAGTACACGCCCCTCCCGCCAAACCACAACCAGCACGCGTGAGGCATCCGCGAACAGCCCCCGCTGTGATAAGGACAGGTGAGGCGGCAGACTTCAGAGACGCAGCCTCCCAGCAGTCGGACTCAAAGTTCCTGCGCGCGTTGAAAGCGGAGTACACCCGAGAGGGGCCATTTCGTTCACTAAGAGAGAAGGTGAAGGCGGCACCACACCAATGCCTACAGGACTTCAGGCTAGTGGGTGAAGTGGTTTGGAGGACCGCAGCAGGGAGATATCAGTTGGTGCTGGGGGAGGACTCTCCACTTCGAGAAGTAGTGATTCGCCATGCTCATGAGTCATTGTCCTCAGGTCACAATGGGCGAGACAAGACTCTGGAGAGGGTGCTGCGACGCTTCTATTGGCGTGGTGCCGCGGAAGATGTGGGCACCTGGGTTGCATCCTGCGCAGTGTGCCAATCAGTGAGGCCGCGGGGAACTTACCCGGATGGGTTGCTAAACCCTCACAGCATCCCGAACAGGCCATGGCAGGATGTCGCGGTGGACTTCGTCACCGGCCTGCCGGTATCAGAGAGAGGCAATGCCGCTTTCGTGGCCTTCACCTGCAAGCTGACGAAGATGGTCCACGTTGTGCCGGTGAACTTCGGCGACAGCTCCGCAGCTGTGGTGGCCAGAATCTACTTTGACTCGGTGTGGCGCTTACATGGCGCGCCTATGAAGATTGTCTCTGATCGTGACCCACGGTTTCAAGATGCTTTCTGGCAGGAACTCATGAGGCTGATGGGTGTGAAAGTGGCTCGTACCACGCCGTACAACCCTCGGTCTGACGGCCAGGCGGAACACAGCAACATGGTTATTGAGGACATGCTCAGGTCCTTTGTAGACGCCAATGTGGAGGACTGGGATCTGTTCACCACTAACGTGGAGTTCGCGATCAATGACTCCAGGAGTGAATCTACTGGCTTCACGCCATTTGAACTGGTGTTCGGGTTCTCGCCGCTGTCGCAGTTGGACCTTTTCCTGGAGGCCGCACAGTCCACCGCTGGACGACGAACTGGGGGAGTAGGCACCGCACACGAAGTGGCTGTGAAACTTTCGTCGCAGCTGCGGGACGCCAGACAGCGGTTAGAGCTGGCTCAACAGCGACAGCGCGAACAGTTTGATCGCAGGCACGGGCAGCGGGAGTATGCTGTTGGAGATCTGGTCCGGATAGAGGCGAAACACCTTACGGAGAAGGTGATGGATCGCTCCATCTGTAGGAAACTGACCAAGCGCTGGCATGGACCAGTTCCTGTGACCGAACGCTTCTTCAGCGATATACAGATGACCATGCCCGAGGCCGACAGAGGAGCTCCAGTAGCCTACCGCCTACGCCTTCCTCCTCACTGGCGGATTCACGACGTGTTCGCTCAACATCGCCTCAAACCGTACACCAGCGGTCAAGATGCTTTTGCCGCACGCGATCACCTAGCAGTACCTGAAGAGGTGGCAGTGGACGGTCAGAAGGAAGCACACGTTGAGCGCATTCTTGCACGTCGAGTGCGGTCTGTTCGAGGAAAGGAGGTGGAAGAGTGGAAGGTTCGCTGGACTGGCTACTCCAAAGCTCACGACCAATGGAGGACGCGTGACAAACTTGAACGCGGAAGTCCGCTTCAACAACTTCGTGAATTCGAGCACGCGAGACTGCACATGGAAGCGCAAGTCCGCGACGAAGCCACTCGGCGACGCGAGCAGCGTGGCCGTCACTCCGCTCAAGCCGGAATGACACTGGCCCACCTCATCACTAATCCCTGCGATGAACTGGACCAGCTCGAACAGATGGAAGATGATATCCCCCTGCCGTGGGAACGCCAGGAGCGCGTGGAAGATGGGTCGTTGGCACTGGTGACAGAGCTGCTGGCGATACAGGCAAAAACAACCCGCACACCCAGGATTCTCGTACTTTTCAGCGGTACTGGCTCAGTAGAGAGGGAATTCCTAAATTGCTTCCCCTCCGCTTCAGTAGTGACCCTCGACTCCGGACATATCTGGCAACCCACTCATGTGTGTGACATCCTGCAATGGGACTACAAACAATACCCGCCTGGATTCTTCGATGTTGTTTGGGCAAGTCCCCCCTGCAGGCAGTACAGTCAAGCGCGCACCACTGGTGGACCCCCTGACCTTCCCCAGGCTGACAAAATCGTACGACGAGCATTGCAGATCATTGACTACCTGGAGCCAAAACATTGGTTCATGGAAAACCCCAGAGGTCGCTTCCCTAACGCGCTACGGCTTCGCCCTATGATGCGCCAGCTCCCCCTCCGCTGGTGTGTACCTACTGCATGTACGGTACGCAGTACATGAAACCCACCTGCATATGGACGAACTCAGCACCACCCTCGCCCCTGCTACGCTGTACTACTTCAACACCGTGTGCGTGCAGATGGGCAACTGGTGCTCATCCAGAGACTGCTCAGCTTGGACCTCACCCGCAGCAGACTGGAGCAGGTCGATCCGCGAGTGTATATCCCGTGCCAGCACTCCTGCTACGACAACTTTTCCGACATTTACGCCTCCGCGACACTGAAGACCCGCTTTAGATTCCAAGTGGCACCCTTCTTCTTGAAAGTGGTGCCCTGGTAGCGGCAGGCAAACTATGCTCGAAGAGGGACCAGAGAACCTAAGAACTGGAAACAGCAAGGAACCAGAAAACCTAAGAACTGGAACTTAGATGGGTACCTTAGCGGAGTGATCCCAGGAGGTAGACCACTCCTAAGGGGGGGAGAGTTGTGCCCGGAGGCACAGCGTGAGCCGATATGCCTATGCGTCCGTATGTGTGTCATCGGGGGTAATCTGGGATTGGCACGATGACAGTGAAATTGGGCTTGAAATCACGATGAGAATGAATACCAGATGTCCGGGGTATGACAGTATGACACTATGACACTATGACAGTATGACAGTATGACACTATAGTAGTATGACAGTACTGTGGGGGGTGTCATCGTGGAACTCAGTCAGACCCTCGAAGAATGGTCAGATTCGCATCGGGGTTGAAAAGACAATGAAATCGAATATCAGATATTAAGGTTATGACAGTATGACAGTATGACGCTATGACAGTATGACAGTATGACAGTACAGTAGTATGACAGTACAGTAGTATGACAGTACTGTGGGGCAGTCATCGTGTCAGCCTGTCGGCATAACATCTGAATCGAGAATGACGAATCGGAATTAGAAATGAGATCGGATCGGGAACTGAACGTTGAGCCGAAGTGTGACATCGGCTCTCGAGTGGTTGACCCTGCAACCTGAGTGACGAGTGAATAAGTAGAGCACTTGAGAAGTGTTTAGCCTTCAGAACTCGGAACCGAATTATCGTTTGTACCTCAATCTGGCCCTGATCCAGTATATTATAAAAATCCGAATTGTGTACCTTTGCACGTTCAATCAAAAACATATCTCCGAGCATCTGTCGTCGTGCCCCTGGCACAAAGGAAACATCTCACTAAATATGTCCACTGTCCGGTGTTTGTTAACCTTCGGGCCTTGAGGGCAATGACTTATCGGTTAGGGTTTAGACACCTGTTGCATTATACCCTACAAATTATTGGCCTGTCCGCACGCGTGGAAAACCGTCCGTCCGACATGTGGACGGCGTGTGGACGGCGTATGGACGCGTTTTTTGCTAAATCCACACGTATGAAAATGTCTAATTTGTAAAAGTGATGTTCATACGGTGTCCATACGATAAATCCACACGTCGTCCATACGCGCGGCCCCGTGTGGACGACGTATGCTAGTTTACCCGGTTGTATTACTCGTGTGGACGCTCCGTACACTGCCCGACCGTATGGATAGTTGCCGTCCATACGCATGAACCACTGGAAATCGTTGTCCACACGTGTGGACAGCGAGAAATGCCGTTTCTTCCCCTCAGCAGCCATATGTATGGACACCATGGGGACGTGTCCCTGGACCGTACCGACGCGTACGGATGACGCGTGGACGGGCGCATGGACAGTGTGAGACCCGTGCCGTGCCACTCGTTTACGCGTATCCTCACGTGTGGACAACCATTGCACCCGGACCTGGGTGTACCCGAGCGTTGATTGCCCCCTCCTCAGCCATAATTATGGACACCATGGGGACGTGTCCCTGGACCGTACCGACGCGTACAAGAAGTGCCGACCGTTAAGAGAATTCTACGTTAAGAAACCAAACAATTTTTTTTTTTTTTTTTTTTTTGGGGGTCACAAGTTTAGGAGAAACGCTGGCTGGTTTTAAAAGTTAAGAGATGGGCAAAAATAAGAAATATGGAGGCTGGCTAGACCCCAAGACATTTTCTTAAAATATAGCAAAATCCCGAGAAGGGTCTTATTTAAGAGTACGGCTTTGATGTCAGAAAATTCATCTTATGTGAGTAGACCTTCCCTAACATCACTAAGAAGTTGCCGCAATTGTGAACGTGTTTCGTCGTCCATCATGGCAGTGGGCGGCTTTTTCGAAGTGAGGATGTGCTGCGAATCCAATACGAAAAAAATTGATTTTCCACACTTAAAAATGAGAAAAGCTAGCTGGCAAAATAATCGGTTTTCTCTTATTTCATTGGTTCTCTTAGGTACCGAAGTTTGTGGGGGGGGATCACAAGTTTAGGAGAAAAAGTCGGGACCTGAAATCTCGTTTTCGTATTGGTCGGCACTTACTGTACGGACGACGTGTGGACGGGCGTATATATGGACAGTGGGAGGCCCGTGCCGTGCCACTTTTTTGCGATTGTCCGCACGTGTGGACAGCCATTGGCATGGGTGTACCCGAGCATTGCTTGCCCCTTCATCAGCCATATGGACACCATGGGGCCGTGCCCCTGGACGTACCGATGCGTACGGACGACGACGTGTGGACGGGCGTATGGGCGAGCAGAGCCCGTGCCGTGCCACTCGTTTGCGATTGTCCGCACGTGTGGACGACCATTGCACCCGGGCCTGGGTGTACCCGAGCATTCCCTGCCCCCTCCTCGGCCATATGGACACCATGGGGTCGTGTCCCTGGACGTACCGATGCGTACGGACTAAGGTTCGCGGCCATTTTTGGTAAGGTAATTATTACCAAAGAATTACCGGTAATTTTACCGGTAATCTCAACCCCCAGAATCGCGTTACCCCCACTAAGACGGTAATTAGGTGTCATCGGTAAAAATGACACCGCAAAATTACCGCAAAATTACCCGGATTACCGGGCACACCCCCAAATCTGAGACATTTGTTCCAAAATCTCCAGAATGTGATACAACTGGAACTATAGAATAGTGAGCGTCGAACACATGTTCCAGTGAGCGCCGAACACATTATAATGTCTCACCATTTCACCTTGTTTTAAGGGATACAGGTTGCCAGCACTGGAAATACCACACTCGGGTCGTATACTTCGCTACAGTTTCCGCTAAACACGTTAGTTACAGTTATACAGCTGGAGATATCATGGCAATTTGCAAATTTTCGCGCGTTGTCGTTTTGAATACGAAGACGTGTTTATTCTGGTTTTATGGTGTTATCACTTTCAGACGTCTACTGAAGCCATGGCCTCCGCAGTTGAGCACGATGGACAGTCGGAAGCTTTAAGTAATATCGTCAGCCAACCTTCGGCGACAGCGACACCAGAGGAGGGGAATCCAAGTGGAGGTGATGATGCTCTTCGCCTTGTGGAATGGGATACGCACAGCGTGAAACCTGCTATCCGCGATGCACTTGCCGCACCCTACAGAGGCCAAATCTTTGGCGCAGACCACCTTCATCTGCTGAGCGTGTTTAACGACATTCCAGTGTACGTGAATTCGATCAACAAAGCCGAAGAAACACCGACGAAGAACGTGAGGACTCAGCTCATGTGTAAGTTCGACTCCGGCTTGAAGACCACCGTAGTGTATGCACGCATCAACAGCGGCAAGCTTTGATGCAATGCCTCGTCGCTCGAATTTTTTTGCAAGATAGCGGGGTGAATGCAGGGGTTGATTTGCGGCGCGGAGCATGCGATATTCACTTATCATCCTAGTAGGTCATCCATACCGGAACCGTGACGGTAAGTTCGCACATCATTCGATAAGTTCGAAATAATTGCTGTAGATTCATCAACAATCAAACATTTTCAATCGCTTAAAGATGACCAGGCTGTGCCAAGTAACTTATAAGATATAGCTCAATGTTGCCGCCAGTGCCATACGATGGTGATCAAGGTGAAATGCATGTAACCGGCGTAAGCGATTTGCAGATTTTGAGTGCAGAGTGTATGTAAACAACATACCAATAAATGTGTGAACGAGTGCCATACTCCACCGTACGCTCTCAAAATAGCACCATCTAAGTCGAACAGACATGCGATGATTGAAGCAGGCAGTGCATCGTGCGCAACTATACTTGGAACGAGAGATAACACAAACAGGTGTTCATTCATTGACAGAAGGCTGTTTGTGAAGAAAAAGCTAGAGTGCTTGAGTGCGAACGATAGACCCGATACACGACTTCTTCACAGAGGATCGTCTCCTCTTATGATCACTTTCTCAACTAGGTTCGGAATTGAAAGCCGGCTGAAATGGGCAAGTGGTCACTCGGTTCAGTCACATTAGGCAAAGCCTCAGATGGGGTTATATTCTCTGAGCGCCAGCAGCAGTCCATTGTGTGGTCGGTGTACCACATATAGTCAATCCACTCGATTCGATCAGCATTGTAAGAAGTGCAGCGCCCAACACCTTCACCCGATGGAGGACTGCTATGTGGCCCCACCGCGGCTCCATGCTTATGAACGCTGGCAAAGGCATCAGAAAGGCTAAACGATTTCGTGTCACACCCCCATTGCAGTGTCTTACTTGCCGCATCCCAGCCTGTGTTCAGCACAGGCGGCGTCGCGCATCCAAGCGTCGGCTCAGGACGCCCGCCCCACACCCGGTCATCATGTACGGGTGTGTTAAAGTCGCCCATGAAGAGCACCTTCGGGGGTTCCTTGGTAGAGGCGCCAATCATGGTGCCAATTTTGTCCCGAATGAATTCTAGCTCCCCAGCTCGAACCTCCCCTGGAAACGCGTTTGTACTGGCCTTATCACGTGAGGTGGTCATGAGATGTGCAGTCACCACCCACAGCGTCTCACCAGTCGCAAGGTGCCTTAAGTGCACGGAGCCCACCGAGCGTCTGGGCACACCCCACCAGCAGGCCCTCAGAGACCCTGGGCGCAGCGCCTCGGACAGTCCTCAGAGCAAAAGGCGTCCGCAAGACACCCCACCAGCAGGCCCTCAGAGACCCTGGGCGCAGCGCCTCGGACAGTCCTCAGAGCAAAAGGAGTCCGCAAGACACGAGCAACTCAACTAGTCTTTACTGCACTAGCTGCTCCCACAAATTGGAGATGTACTCGAAGCCTGGCCATTTGTTTTTTACCAGCAAGTGACGGAGGGACACGAAATCGAACGGGCGAACCTGTCAGTGGCGGCTAACAGCGTTTGTTCGGTGTCGTACGCCATCTCGCCATCCTTCCCCGGGTGGCGCTTGTGCCACCGCTCGAGCATGTCGAGGATGACGAGGCTGCCCTGGTGCTGGGGAGGGCATCCCGGTGGCAGCGGGGGTGGACAGGTCAGTGGGAGAGCGACAGCCGACTCATCCAAGCGAACCCCGCTTGCCTCCAAGACCTCATACTCCGCCTTGCCGTCCGTGGCCGTCGCCACCTCGAACGCCTCCCGGCGCCAGAAGACGGCGGTCCCATCGTCCTTCCCGCAGTCTTTCAGCACCGCGCAGTTGTAGCCCGCGTCAAGCATCGCATCGCAGAAGGTGCGCGCCTCTGTGGACCCTCCGTAAAGTGCCAGGGCGTTGTTGCAGTCGTACTCCTGCAGCGCCACTATGTCCACCTCCGCGGAGCAGATTCGCGCGAAGATGCGCGGACCTCGCGTGGCCCACTTGAAAATCGTCTCTTCCGCGGCTAGGAGGTCGGCGACCAGGCGCAGAGCCAGGTCGCGATGATCAGGCAGAGCTCGGAGGATTACTCCGCGCAAGGTGTAGCACGTCACCTCCGTGGACTCTGCCGAGTAGCTCACCGCATCCTCCCCCGCGTAGCGCAGTCCGGAGAGCGTCGATGGAATGTCCTCAGCGGACTGCAGCCGCGGGGCGGCCCAGAACTCGCGCATGAGGTGGTAGTCCCCAGAAGCGTAGTTTTTGTGGAAATGTGCTTTGTACGGCGGACTCAGCGTGGAGTCCTTCCAAGCTTCCCAACGCTGTCCCGTCGCAGCCTCTACCTCCTTCCCCAGAGAGGAGTCGCGCAGGGCCATCACCCAAGGGATGCAGTTCGAACCAAGGGACTTCGCTAAGATGTTGTAGCTGAGCGCCGTGAAGTCCACCCCTCGCCCAGTACTCCCCTTCGCCAACGACATGACTCTGTAGGGGGTTCAGGTGACCTCCGCCAAACGGTCCGTTAGAGACCTGTTGTGAGTTTAGGCTGGATGATTCGCAGCCTTTCTCTCGCACGCCTCTGCGAGTATACAAGTAATTCGCGTGCTCTGTGAAAAAATGCGCTAGGTGCTGCACATAGCTGGCAGCGTTCCACGGATGCAGCCCAGGGACTTACTTTGGAGTTTCCACAAGTGCAGCCCAGGGAACACGTTTAGACACACGTTCAGTCGCGAGAATCACATTCAAGCTAAAGAGGGCTAGTTGACGGATATGCCGCAAGGGGAACGCACGATGAGTGTATACCTCCCGTAGGCTCTCCTGGAAGTGCACTGGCCGAATGAGCGTCCGGTAAATTTCTGAGATAGCGGTACGAGGCGAATTGTGGGTTCGGAAGGAAATTGTATGGAGCAGTGCCGAGAGTGCGAATGCGAAAGGTAGAGTTTCGGAGACTTGACAGCGACTGCTCTGCACGTCACCTTTACGAAAGTATCTTCGCAACGGATACAAGTCAAAGCGCTTCCCCAGATGTGCAAAGAAGAGTTGCGTGATATATCCGCAATGTCTGGGAAACTTTTGAGCATTTTATTTACTCAATTCTGGCAGCCCACTGTTCAACTGTTGATCCTTGGCATTCTCCCATCACGGCGATGACGCGTCATCAGGAAGCCATAGCCAGATCGTTTCTGAATTGCGATCGCAAGCGTCTGTTCATGCTTCATCGTGTTTCGAAACACTCATTTTCCCTGCCTGCTGACTTGTCTACGTTTTCCCCCTGTGGTTTTGTTCATTTAACATTTTTTCTTTCTCAATCATGAGTTTCGTACTTTCTAACTTCGCTGCGTAGGTCAGATGATGCATTTAAGGTCCACCCGGGCTGTAGCGAGAACCGCAAGACCGACCGATGCGAATTTGGGCCGGGAGTTGCTACACGGTACTGTACTGTACAGTGTCACTGTCTTTGTCACGAAGAATGTGACCACTACTACTAGTATGTATCTCAAATGGCAGCAACAAACTCGAAAAAATCTTTTCGTCGTTGAAGCTTTCGGAGTACGCCAGCACTCCTTCGTCAGGTTGCTTTTCTGAGACAAGAGATAAGACTACTGAAAGTCTTTTCAGTTCTTTTAAGGGTCGTCGGTCTATCTTTTGCAGCGTCTGTGTACACGCTGTCGGAGTCTCATAGGGCAAAACGCGTCCCGAGCGTCGAGCGGTTAGCTCGCGGGTATTGTCCGTATTCGTCCAGCAGAGATAGGGCCATGTATGATAGGGTTCGCTAAGTAAGCGATATGATAGCACGGCTATTATTGAACGATAACAGCTCGCGCAGCGTATGTGTGGATATGAGTGCAGTCGCTTCTCCAGAAGTGTTGTTGTAGCTCAACGATGCTACCTCATTTACGCCAATGCCCCGCACCTCTCAGGTGCTACCACAATTGGGTTGTGAACCCGAGGCATTGAGTGAACAATCAGTATCGGCTGATCGAATAAGCCATGTGATACCCGCATGCTTGTTCAATTCATGCTTGAAGCGAAGATGAGTCTTCTCAGAACACTTCGGTTCTTCAAGACTAATCTTGCTTTGCCATCTCGATGCCAATACCTGGCCTCTCGATGGCAGGTGTCACTCAAGGTAAGTGGATGACAGATGGTATGACTGTACATGTCATAGTCGACCGTACTGACGACTGTATGTCATTATAATATATGACATGACACGACATGACATGACATGGTATGACATGTATGACAGGTATGACAGGTATGACATGTATGACACATATGTCATCGGTCATAACCCTGACAGATCTCCCCTCTTAAAAGAGTTGTGACCTCACAATATAGGGTGCATACCTTTGTATATGTCTTTGATGTCTTTGTTGTTGAGCTGGTACCAATCTTCTTACACCGATGAGGCGTCCCTCAAGGTGTTTTAGGATATTGGGGGGAACTGAGTCCACTTTAAACCCTCACCTTAGGCATTTAGCCTTACAGTTCTTAGGATGTAGCCCCCATGAATTGCGTATCGTATTTCAGAGTGACGTTTCAAGGTATCCATGAATTGCGTATCGTATTTCAGAGTGACGTTTCAAGGTATCCGAGGTTTACGTTACGGATATATATTTGCGCTTGCCGTCGACGCCTTTGCGAACGATGATCGACGATTTAACGAACGATTCTCGGCCTTATATAGTGCACCCAACCCCTCCTCCCCTCCTGAAGCTACTATGGAGGTTCAAAGGCGGCATGGGGAGCCCGATTTTTGGGGCTTGTTTTAATGCAAACGGAGTGGCCCTGCTTAACTGCTGATTGGATTTATAATCCTGCACCCGGTCTGCTCAACTCCTCAATAATTGGTCCGGTACGCGCGCTTTGACGAACATTTCATAGATTGGATTCGACAACGTACTAATGTGAAAATCGTTTTAGTTATGTGTGTCAAGCATAACTCAGGATCACAACTCCGTCCACCTCAATATCCGGTAGCGCGGATTACTGGCCATAGATCCGAATGACAAACCATGGTCTGGAAAAGGTAGCTTAGCAGTTTTTCACAGATATTGGTACCCGCATATGCGTATCTGTGTAAGGGTATGATTTGTACAAGGCTCACTACACCTCAGCAAGGAAGGATCAATTCCCGCTCCTGTCATATCAATTTGATGCAGGGTAAAAATGTTAGGGATGTAACCCTGCAGTTCTCGGGATGCAGCCCTGCAGTTCTTGGGATGCAGCCCTGATTATTATTCGGTCGGCAATCATTGGCCAAAGTCATCGGCTATCAGCTTATTGACTCAGAAGCCACAATGTTATAGAAGCTGCGACCTATCGCGACCATATGCGGCAGTTATGCCTTCAGCATACGTAGACAATATGATTATGTGGAACTTATAATCCCACTAAAGTTGCATCATGATAAATTATCCAGGTGTTAACAAGTGTTCAGGATTTGATAAGGGGTTGACGCCCCACAGGCCAAAGGTCATTGCCTCGTAAGGCTCGCCTCAAGTGTGCGGCTTTGAGGAGCAGCGTCTCGGCGAGGCACAGGCATGATGCTTTCTTAACCATAATGGAGCTGGAAATGAGAATGCTCAAGATATCCGAAGACAGGAAGGCTTTTTGTTGGCCAGAGTTGCTGTCTAGATGCTTAACCTCTATGGGATTGCATTTGGATACAAACTATGCAACCATACATGTAATTTATGCATTGGTGTATGACTTTGATGTATTGTCTCTTGTCATGAATTTGAGAGGAATGACGGGCAATTAGCTAGAGTGGCGGATCTCACTCACTCGGCTTTGCTGTTATGGAATTCGATGCCTGAATAGCACAAATGGCAATCATTTGGCTTTGATGTCTCCCTTCAGACACTGGCAACAACTTGTGCGCCAGCTTCTCTTAGATTTGGGGGAAAACCATGTGAACAAGGCTACAATTCAAGCAATTGCAATATCTTTATGGCAGGAAAGATTGACCAGTAAATTAACAGGTTGAGCAACAGCTCCTCCAAATAGTTACTTCAAGTTAGAACAGCCTCCAAATGGGCAATATTCGGGTCTTATACTTTCAAGGCGCGCAGTTCATATCTCTAATCGATCTGTCCCATGTCGGCTGGCATATCATCAGCTGCCACCTATACAAATCCTAATCAGAGAATCTGCATTTGGACAATCCTAATCAAGACAGTTGATTTCATTGTCCCTTGCTGATCGTTGCCTTCTTCCTACGAGGAGCCACGTCAAGCACTTCTTCTTCATCACTGTCACTGCTCATGGTGCATTTCAATTGAGTTATATACTCATGTGTCCAACATCTCGGATATTTCCTAGATTGCCTCTTCGTCTCTTCAGACACCCCGGCCTTATTCTCAACCATTGAAGTCAATCCAGTATCCGACCCATATGGTTTCTTCGGTGGTACATGAACAGTCTCCACCACAGAGGCTGGGGCATCCTCAGATATGGCCTCAGACTTCTGCTCGGTGATAGGCTGATCATCTGGCTGAACAGGTGAGGTCGGGGAGGTGCCCTTTGGTACCCAGTGAAGTTCACCCTTCTCATCCATGATCAATTGCAGTCCCAGTCTCTTCAACCTTCGAGCTTCAGCTTGTTCTTCAGCATCGTCAGCTACCAAGTCACCGAACTCGCTGACGTCATCCTCGGTGTCATCATATTCAGGCGAGGCTGGCTCCCATTTCGGACTGGCAGTGTCCATGTCATATATGACACCCGCGTCATCTTTGTCATCCGAACCTGGTAGCTTCTCCTTACTGTTAGTGACACCTGCGTCATCATTGTCATCAGAATCTGGTAACTTCTCCTTACTCCAGGACACAGCGCCTGTACCCGAATCTTCACTGTCCGTAGGCGCTGAGTGTATAGGCTTACGCCCCGTGTAGGGAATTCCACGATATTCGTCATCGTCAA
Source organism: Cymbomonas tetramitiformis (assembly GCA_001247695.2). Lineage (NCBI taxonomy): Eukaryota > Viridiplantae > Chlorophyta > Pyramimonadophyceae > Pyramimonadales > Pyramimonadaceae > Cymbomonas > Cymbomonas tetramitiformis. Next base: position 16,766 of record LGRX02033849.1, on the reverse strand, counting down.
TCACAATCGTCGGATTCCAGTACCCAACGCTGCTGATCGGTAATGAGAATGGCGCTACCGGCGCCTTCAACTGAGTGGCGTCTTCCAGAAACCAGCCGCCGCCCCTATTACGCTCCCAGCGGCGTAGCGCACCAGAAGGGTGGACGATAATATGCTGCCAGCTATAATCAAGTCCAGGCTTTCGCTCCCCATAGTACGAAGTCAATGGCTCGGGAGTCCCCTTCCGAGCCCATTGCCATTTCACTGCCCCAGTACGCATAAATACAATATGCCAATCGAATGGCTTGGCAGGGCTATTGTTCCCTGGCACAACTCCTCCCCTCTTAGCTTGTTAGTACAAAGAGATGATAACTCAGAGTCATTTGTACAGCAGCTAAGATCCAGACACAGATCAGCTATGCGTATGGATGCGTGATATGCTTTTCTGATCGAACAGGTGCTCGAAGAGTTGACGAAGCAATCCAGTGGGCAGAGGGTATACAGCAGTGGAGACTCCCGCTCCTTGTTGCCCTGGATGAGGTCCCAGTTGAGCAGTTTCCGGATGTGATCCCAGAGTCTGTTGGTGAAGACAAGGAGTATCCATCGTACAGTACCGTAGATCCACTGGAGGAGGCGACTGCGTCCAGATGCAAGTAGGCTTGCGGTAGCCAGTGCCATACATACAGTAAGAGCAATACAACGGGGTAGGTAACCGGCGAACTACGGGTCGAAATCGCAGCGCAAAGGGAAACCTGCCCATCGGATTTTCCATAAACCAATGCTTGGGTTTGAGAAAGTCAAAAATTTGGAGCGTTCGGCGTACACAGGCATCAGCCTGTCGCAGTTGTCGCACCCCAGTGGTCTTAGCCTGACTGTATTCGGTGCACGGTGGACTAGCCCAGATGACGTCAAAGTAACCAGGCGCGTAACGCTTGAAGTCCCAGTCCTGAACCTTCTCAGCGTAGGTAGGTTGCCAGCGAGGATCATGATCGACGGTGACCACAGTGCTCTTCGGATAACATGACATGAAACTTCTCTCCACACTTCCTGTACCACTGAAAAGTACTAGTAGTCGCAACTCGCGTGTCGAGACCACAGAGTCCAGAAGAGCTAGATGCGTCACAAAGGCGTCAGAGGAGCGACAGTATTGTTCCCAAGGTAGGCAGTTGTCCAGAGAAGTGAGTTTCCCTTCATCAGAAGTATCCAGGAAAGTTAGAGCTCCGGCGCGTTCCCGCCTTTGCTTCCGCTGCATTCTGACCTCCTGTAAGGCTTTTTCCCGGGCTTGTCCTTCTCGTGATAGTCTCAGTTGTTCGAACTCCGTGAGCTGTTCGAGTTCACCCCCGTAGTTCAACGACTCACGGGTCTTCCAGGAGTCATGAGCATTAGAGTACCCAGTCCAGCGAACCAGAAATTCTTCTACTTCCTTGCCTCCTTTCATAGGTTTCACTCTTCGAGCCAGAATCTTAGACACATGGGTCTGGGATTGTCCATCCACGAGAACCTTGGCAGGAGTAGGTATTTGCCGACGCAGCGCAAAAGCTTCATCCGCGGTGCGGTATTCCTTGAGGCGATGCTGCGCAAAAACATCGTGGATACGCCATTTAGGGGGTAACTTGAGCCGGTAAGCCACCGGGGCACCTCTGTCAATTTCGGGTAGCTCTCGCTGCTGGTCACTGAAGAACCTCTCGGTGATGGGTAAGGGCCCGTGCCAGCGAGGTCCCAGCTTCCTGAAGGATTCGCGGTTCATGATATCTTCCGTGAGATGCTTGGCATCTACCCAGACCAAGTCTCCCAACTGAAAGGATTTGGCGGTGTGACGCTGGTCAAACTGATGTCGCTGGCGTTGCTGTGCCAGTTCTAGCTTAGTGCGGGCGTCCTCTAGTTGAGCCGCGAATTTACTAGCCATCTCGTGTGCAGTACCTTCTCCACCCTTACGCTTGGAATGTTGTCCAGCAGCCGCTTGCAGGAACAAGTCCAGTTGCGACATAGGCGAGTGCCCCAAGACCAACTCAAACGGGGTAAAGCCGGTTACATCGCTCCGCGTATCGTTTATGGCGAACTCTACGTTGGCACACCACAAATCCCAGTCCTCTGGATTGCTGCCTACGAAGGACCTTAGCATGTCTTCTACCACGCGGTTGGTATGTTCAGCTTGTCCGTCCGAACGAGGGTTGTAAGGTGTGGTGGAGGCCACTTTAGTTCCCATAAGTCTCATCAATTCCTTCCACATAGCATCCTGAAAACGAGGCTCGCGGTCAGAGACAATCTTCATAGGGGTGCCATGTAGTTTCCAGATGTGGTCGAAGTAGATTCGAGCGATAACCTCAGCGGAGCTGTCCTGGAAGTTCAACGGGATGATGTGAACCATTTTGCTGAGCTTACATGTGAAAGTAGCAAAGGCATCGTGATTCCGCGCCGTGACTGGCAGTCCAGTGACAAAGTCCACACTGACCACTTGCCATAGTCGCGTGGGAATAGTGTGTGGGTTCAGCAATCCATCCGGGTAGGAATTTCTCGGTCGCACCGCTTGACAGATAGTGCAAGATGAAACCCAGCGTCCCACATCTTCTGCTGCCCCTTTCCACCAGAAGCGTCGCAGTACTCGTTCCAGAGTTTTGTCCCTACCCGCGTGTCCAGCTGAAACAGATGCATGCGCCTCTTGCAGCACTACCTCACGGAGGGGTGAATCTTCTCCCAGTACCAACTGATAGCGCCCAGCGCTCACCCTCCACAACACATCTCCCACTACGCAGAAGTCACGAGTGCGTTGATGCGGAGCTTCTTGGATTTCCTTCCTTAAAGTCTGAAGGGGACCAGGTCGCCCATATTCCGCTTGCAGCGCTTTGAGGAACTGGCCTCCTGATATCTGCTGATGCAGGTCTCGAACGCTGGCCGCTTCTCCAGTACGCACGATAGGAGGGGGGAACTCGTCTTCCTTTCCCGCTTGACACGCTGTCGAGCTGGCGGGGCGTACACCACTAGCAGGGGCCAAGGAAGATCCAGAAGGGCTCCATCCGGGGCAGCGAACATCTGCACAGGTTCTCCTTGAGCGTCATGGGTAGGAATAATGTACTCCACTCTCATTCCCGCAGATCTGAACAACTGCCGCCACTGTGGCATGCGAGACTGAAAGTCAGGAAGGACAAAGAGAGCTGAAGTATTCTCAGGGTCCAGACGCCATTCTTCCACATATCTCCTCAGTACGGCCTCGATGGTCAAATGGTTGGAGGAGAAGGGAGGATTGCACCAGACGTTCAACCCTCGCCAGTTTTCCTTCAAGCAGTCCGTCCAGTAGCGGTTGACCTGACGATTCTTTCCTCCCAAGTCGCAACAGGCGTCCACCTCGAAAGGTCCATATTCTTGACTCAAGAAGTCGAACATGTCCGCACGGAACTTCCAGTCCTGTCGATCGCTGGGCTCCAGGAGTCTGGTTGAGGCCTCGCTGCACTTCGGCGTTGCTGAGTAATCAACAGGGGTCTTCCTGGGAGAAGGGGGCGAGGATGCTGTCAGTTTGCCAGAGCGCGTCTGAACTGCCAGGGTTGCTTTCTCGTACCCAGTTTCGGCCAGCTGCAGGGTATGTAAGGCGCCCATCCAGAGTTGAGGGGAGTCCATCCAGGTGAGAGTCCCACTGTACGCGAGGACTGGTTCAGGATCTTTGGTCTTGGCGCTGTTGGACTTGCGCTCCTTCAACTTGTTGGGATCTACCACTCCCAGGGGCGCGCGTCCTTGGCGAGACTCTTTACCAGCTGCAGGTCGAAACTTGCTGGCAGTGTCTGCGGCCGAGGGAGGTCGCTGCGGTTTCCCAGTAACCGGGTGCACAAAGCCAGCTTCTACCAGTCCTTCTCTCGCGGAAATTTCCTTGTAGTCGGGTCGCCTGGACAGAGCGTCTGGAACCCAGAGTAGCGCCCCAGGGATGTACTCCATCTCGGGTACCCCTACCTCCACTAGATCCATGTACCATCGGGCTTGGCGTCGGCTGAGAGGTTGTCCGGGTGCCATTAACCAGACTAGGGGCTTATGGTCACCCTGCAATTGGAACTCGGTCCAGATGAGGTAGTGTCGCCAAGTTTGCGTAGTGCAGTGATGGAGAGCGCAGAGTTCTCTTTCGCCAGCATGGTAGTTCTGCTCGGCTCCATTAAACTGTCTGCTTTCAAAGGCGATAGGTTGCAATCCATTTCCTACGTCTTGCATCAGTACTCCCCCCAGCGCCACTCCACTGGCGTCAGTTTGTACCACGAAAGGATGCCGTCCTTCGGCCGCCGCTTTCATATCGGGTAGCGCCAGAGTGGGTGAAGAACATAGCGCCTTCTTAATCTCCTCGAAGGCCCAACGCTGCATGGGTCCCCATAGCCAAGCGACATCCCCTTTGGTGAGCTGAGTCAAAGGTTGTGCTACTTCAGAGAAGCCCAGCATGTACCGCCGGTAGTACCCAGCCAACCCCAAAAATTGGCGCACATGCGTGGCGTTTTCCAGAGCGGGCCAGTCCCTGATGGCGGCCAGCTTGTCATGTTGAGGTTGACTTCCTTCCCGTGAGATAACGTGCCCCAGAAAGCGTATCTGGGTCTGCAATAGTTGACACTTAGACTCCTTGAGGTAGATACCCTGGTTCTCACAGACTTCGAGAAATTGCTGGAGATGGGAAAGATGCTCCTCCAAGGTGTTGCTGAAGAGGATACAATCGTCCAGGAATATTCTTACAAAAGGAAGATGTCCCAGAGCGCGCTGCATGCGTCTCTGATAGCAGGAAGGACTGTTGGTCAACCCCATGGGCATCACCAACCACTCATACGAGCCATAGGGAGAAGTGAACGCAGTCTTTTCCACATCCTCAGACGCCATAGCCATCTGCCAGAACCCATCGACTGCATCGAAGGAGGAGAAGTACTTGGCCCCATGCATGGAGTCGAACAACTGCTGAATGTCGGGAAGTGGATATTTGTCCTTGACGGTCAGGCTGTTGATGGCTCGGAAGTCGCAGACCATTCTGAGTACTTCAGGTTTCCCAGGCTTGGGAACCATCAGCACTGGTGCAGCGAACGGACTTGAGGAAGGTCTGATGTAGCCCTTGCTCAGGAGTTCATCCAGGCGTTCTCGCAGTTGAGTCAGCTCCACCATGGACATCTTGTAGGGCCTCTTAGCGGGCGCGATGCCATTCCATCCCTCTTGCAGTCTCACATGGGCCACTTCATCTTTTCGCAGGGCGTCAAAGTTGGGCAGCGCTTCGCGAATTACTCGAGGTGAAAAGGACTCGATCAGCTTCTGAAACTTCTTTCTCCACTCGGGGGAGATTGAAGGGTCCTCCAAATTCTCGCTGGTGGCCACCGCTGATAACATCGAAGTCCCTACCAAAGGTGTCGCATAGGCCACTAAGATGTCGTGGGGTGTCGCGGCACTGTCCATTCCCGCATATCTGCGCCGATAGGCTTTGATCTCCTTGGTCGCTTGGGCCGCTGATAACATTACCATCGGTTCCAGAGCCATCGCGGTTCTCTCGCCTTTGCGTGTAGAGCTACCACTTCTGCAAGTACTTTCTTAAGTTTTCTTAAGTTTTTCTTAAGTTTTCTTAAGTTTTCGATATAAACCCACACTATGCATATTTAAATCGGGGTAATTAGCTATTGGCCGACAGTATACTTAAGAATTATACTTAAGAGAACTTAAGAAAATGTAAGTACGTGGAAGCTTCTTGGTAGGAGGATATTGTCCACATGCATGGCTCAAGGATAACTTAAGAAAACTGAAGAATCTTATCCAAATGTAAGCACGTGATTGGCTGGAATGTAGGAGATATGCACACGTGTAAGAAAGCTATATGCTGGATATTTAAAGATTGTATACACATGCATGCACGTAATTGGCTGTTAAGAAGACACGTGTATGCAGGACAATGCTTCCCATCGCACAGATATTTACAAATGTAACATTGTGACTGGTTCCATATTTAGGGTTTAAACCCTAAACCCTAAAACCCTTCAATCAAGCAGTCAGCAGCTGGGTACGTACACTACTATGGGATGCAACCCATTCCATCCAGCTTCCAGTTAACTATCTATCTATCTATGTAGTATAACCCACGTGGCTTGGTGACATACACGTGCAGAGTGACAGGCGAATGATTCTGCTGCCGTAGATAGATCTGCAGCACCGTTGGGAACGTCGGGAACTGCTCGCTGTTGCAGTTGTGAGAAGGCCTGGAAGCTGCGCATCCCACCCCAGATTCTCAGTAACTTACACCCCTTGCCGCTTGTGACTTTTTCGAGCAGCCTACGAGAAAATGGCACGTACGATACCACAGGAAAGTTCACATTCTTATTACCTGAACGAAGCGCGGAAGGGGATCAATGAATGCCTTGGATCTCACGCAGCAGGTGCACCGCATGGTAGAGGTTGTCGCCCGTGTCTTTACTCTTTGTTTCAACGAATAATGCCTTCGTTCCGATGAGCGCGCATGGCAGTAGCAGCTCTACGTAATCATTTCTGGCGAGCACAGCGATTCCTTGGTTCTCCATATATGCATCTTCTACCTGACGGTACGCTCGCAAACTGGCCAAACGGCACACCGTATGCTGGCTCTCGGTGTCTATCACCAGGTAGTATGCAAGGACCTTCGCATATGGGAATTCTGATAGGGAGTCCAGCCCAGTCGGGAGCAAGTTCCCGAAGCCAGTGTCCGAGATGGAAACGTGGTAGGAGACTCGCTTCTCCGCCCTCGTGTACAAGGAAGACGTGAATTCCTCCAGATTCAGGGACATCCTCAAGTACACAATGATATCGCACGTGCATAATGCCTGTGCGCCCTGCTGCCGGGGGTGCAACATGCCAACCAAATGCTGCAGTTGTGCTAAGCAGCTTGCGAGGACGGGTGCGTCGTGAGCTACGCGCCTGCCGGTACCCATGAAATAGCAAGGAGATGTCTTAGCCTCCGCGGCTGGGTCCACAAGCCCAACCGAGACCGCTGCTTGGCCGGGGTAAAGCTCGTTGGCTAACTCCGGTAGGGAGCGCATTGTTGGATGCAAGCTTACATATGCCTCCAGGGCGAGCTTCTCGCACGTCCCATTCATGATGGCCTCCACAGGCTTGTTCTTGACGTGAGAGTCTTTCACGATTCCTTTCGCCCGCTGAATACCTCGTTCCACCCAAAACTCCATGGCCGCACCCACATCCCCTAGATAGTATTCTTGCCGGAACAGGTGCACCACCGCCAGACGCATGTTGAATGTAAGCATCTTCGCCGGGCCCTTATCTTCCATGATCGCGGCGTGCTCCCACAAATGCTCCTTTGCCACCTCCCGCGCCCGCCGTACCTCCGTCTCCGTGAGGGGGCTATCTGCTGTTACCATCCCTCGCGTGTAATGCAACACCGCCCGCCGCAGGTGTTGTCAGGCAGCCTCCATGACCATGTTCCAATGGACCAGCAGATCGCCAAACACCAAGGTGAGTAGTATACCACGAAATTCAGGAAATCCTCCATGGTCCACATACCTGCCCCCCAACACCCCTCCCCGGGTACGATTTACACAAACTAACACAACAGCACACGCACTCCCCATAACGACAAACACCATTGCGCTTGTTCATGGATAGGTCAGGCACAGCCGCACCCTCACGTACCCTGCACATGTCGCGAGTCATTTCAGATAAGCACAACGTTTGGCGCTCTGTTTGAGCTAATGCCACGAACGAATTGCAACCTGACAAAAACTGTCGCCAAAAAGATAGGGTTGCCAAGCGTGCCTCCATCTTTTCTTCTTTTCGATGGAGGCACACTTGGCAACCCTATCTTTTTGGCGACAGTTTTCGTCAGGTTGCAATTCGTTCGTGGCATTAGCTCAAACAGAGCGCCAAACGCTGCTATCATCAGTGCGTTTGAGCCTCTTTCTGAAATAATGAGCAGGGAAGACTGAACGTGTACGCACCCAAGTACTTCACCACGCAATGGTACGGGCGGCCTATGTCGTGAGGCGGTTGGATGAGGGCTGCCCGGCTTTGGATCTCATCAACAATCGCTTTCGGCAGAACCAGCCTAGGGTGCGTGTTGTTGCTCAGCTTGCCAAACCAGAGCTTGAGGCACCTCTTTACATTCCCGTACAACACACAATGTGCGAATGGGTGGGCATATGCGTGCATCGGGTCAAAGTACGGAATGCGCTCCAAGGCACCTCGTCCGTGTCTCCCTGTGGCGTGTGCTGGTTCGGCGCCCGATTCTGTGCTCGCCACCATCGAGGCGTGCATCTGCTTAGTGATCATTGCATCGGCATCGTCCGCCCACACCTTCTTTGACCCTTTAGAGTTGGTCCATCCTTGCTGCTCCACTTCCTTGAAATAGCCCCGGAAATACATCCCTCGCCCCCCCGGACCAACAGTTCCCTCAAACAGACTGTACGGATCGGCGCGGTAACTGCTAATTCCCATGAACCTGCCCATCGTTATCCGCATAACGGAGTCGGCATACACCATTCCCAGGATCACGGTCAGCTGGTAAGATTTCTTGAGGAACGCATCGTGCACCACAAAAGCTGCTCCGTCAACCGTCTGACCCTTGCTCAGGCTGAGCATCTCGTCTTCGAAGAGCCCCATACCACCAACGGATTAACAATCTTCTGCCGTGGCCCTTTTGTCATCCATAGGTACTTGTGAAACTTGTCACGGTGCCTCATCTGCATTCGTGCCACCCCCATTCCACCTTCCATTCCTCACAGATAGGCGATATGATTTGGCTTCAGATTCCTGCAGAGTGCAAGTGGCGTTACCTAAAACAGAGCGCCAAACCCTTGGTTTGGAGATCTCGGTGAAAGTCCGAGATGCCACACATTTACGAGGCGCGCTTCCTCGCACTTTCCCTTCCCCTCTCTTTTCCTTCCCCTCTCCCCTTGCAAGCTTGCTACTGCCACCATAATAAGCTAATAATGCCACAAGCCACAAGCTACGCTGGATACCTGGATTAACCTGTAGCCACTCCACCATCCAGATCCACCATCTTCATACGTACCGAGTAATGAAGGTCTTCGCTTTTGACCACCCCGACACCCATGGAGTAAGACCTGCACTCCACATCCCCGCGCACGCGCTCAGCCAGTTGCATCCGCGGCGGCTGGTTGCACGACATGCTTGTGTATATATGGGGTGTGCAAGATGGTGTGGGGGGGGGTCACCCAACATCTGAGTTGAACACTTGACAGTCATCCGCCCCGGGGGAAATCACCATCACGTGGTGCTCGGCGTATTCCACATAAGGATCACCTCCAACGGGGGTTTCGATCCTAGGAGCGTCCTGTAAGAGAGCGCCCTTAACGGACGCGTGGCGGTTTATGGTTCTCGCCAGTTCCGATGTCCAGAAGTCACACTGTAAGCGCGCGTCTCGGCGGGCACGGGCCTTGCAAAACTCTGGGCATTCCATCCATCTTCGGATGGTATCCTCGATCGGGAAATAATAGAACCACTCCTTCGGGCGCAACTTCTCCCCGTCCGCGGTTTTCACAACCTCAAACCGTCTTTCCTTGCAGCGCTTGACAACGATACCCGCTTCGTCTTTCTCCAGCACCACACCGCACTACTCCTCCATTGGGTCCCATTTCCTCGGATCTGACTCTCGGGGGAAATGTCGGCACCACCGCGGGCATACATGAACCGCATATGCCATGTGATCTTCTACTTGCATGTAAGTCCGCATCCTATATAGGGTGCTTGGCAAGCGACTTCGGGTAGGCCCACCCATCAGCATGAGCAGGACCTTCAGAAATCTGTCAAAAGCTGGCCGTGACCAGCCTTGGTCCATTCGCAACTGCATGAAGTAGTAGACCGCCTCACCAACGGTTATATCATTATCCGGATTGTCAATAAACAGCGGTTCACCTGGGCGGATGTCCCATTGCAGGTTCTCCGGCGGAGGCATGTCCACGTCCTGCTCTTCCTCGGCCGTGCGCAAGAGTTCATCCATGAGACCTGCCTCCGTGGCCGTGCGCTCGTCCCACATGTCGTAGTCTGTTGGCCACGCCTGGTCGCAACCGTGGGCATGGAAGGCCTGCTTTATCAAACCGTGCGTACGAACCCCAGACCGCATTGTTAGTTCTTTATACACCCGTTGTGGGCTGGCAATACACTTAGCACACAAGAATGTTGCTGTCGTACGTACCTGGACAAATATGTTTTCGTTATACTCGGTGGCATCACTTTCCAGACGTAGCTGCCCCAATAGCTGTGCGGTCTCCGCGTCGTCAGGTCCCTCCTCGTCTGAGAAGCCATCGGCACTTGCTTTAAGAAGGTCAGGCACCTCCTCTAGGTCGAACGACATATTCTCTGGTACCGCGCTGCCATGTGAGGTCTGGTTCTCCGTTAATTGCTCGTCGGGGCCGTACAGTTCCTCAGGCATGCGCATGGCCCCAATACTGGCCGGCCACGTAGGTAGCTTCGTCACCTCGGAACTCCCTGATGGCATTCAACTGCTCGTCATCTGCCGAACATCCCGCACTGATGTGGTAATCCAACAGGACTTCTACGTTCGCCGGATACTTTTGGGTGTGCACGGAACGGGCGTCCGCTCCCGGGAACAATCTTAGCCATGGCCTGTCCCCGTACTCCTGCCCCCCCTGGCCCACACAACCCCCCTGTACTGTAAGGTCGCGTATTAGAGGAGCTGTCCTCACACCGCACCGAACATGGGCATAGGTTGCAATACACTTATTCATTATGAACAATACTCGTATTCATTATAAAAACATATTATTCACATGTACATATTCATCTTTTATTCACATTGGTCTTGATCAATGATTACGGTTCGCTCGGTTTGCCTACTTCTTCAGCTTTGCTCTACTACATTCCTGTCGATGGCACGACTTCCAGTGCATTTGCGCACAACCATGGGAACAATACACTGCTTGGTGACAGCCACCACACCGCTTCGCCCCTTGTTTACCACAATTCATACAAAGACACTGGTGTGCTGACACCGAGCACTTCCCAAACCGATCCTTGTTTGCCTTGCGAACAGCGGCTGTTGTCAAGCACGCGGTCCAGCCGTTGGGGAGCTTCACTGGTGAATTGAAGTCTGTTGTGCCCAATGACAATGTTGACAACCCAATCTCCTGGTAACACCCCAAACGGTCGCGTGTCAGAGGAGCTGTCCTCACACCGCACCATAGATATTCCGTGTGCCCTACCCACATGCGCCCACGGTCAACCGCACCAACCAGAAACAACCACATAATTCACACCGGCCACACCCCCTTCTTATGGTCGCGTGTCAGAGGAGCTGTCCTCACACCGCACCATATATATTCGATTTGCCCAACCCACATGCGCCCACGGTCTGCCGCACCGACCCAAAACAAACACATACATCCTACCGGCCACACCCCCTTATTATGGTCGCGTGTCAGAGGAGCTGTCCTCACACCGCACCATACATATTCGGTGTGCCCAACCCACATGCGTCCACGGTCCACCGCACCGAACCGAAACAGCCACATACATCCTACCGACCGGTCACACCCCCTTATTATGGTCGCGTGTCAGAATAGTTGTCCTCGCACCGCACCATATACATTCCGTGTGCCCAACCCACATGCGCCCACGGTCCACCGCACCGACCCGAAACAGCCTCATACATCCTACCGGCCACACCCCCTTATTATGGTCGCGTGTCAGAGGAGCTGTCCTCACACCGCACCATACATATTCAGTGTGCCCTGTACGCGCATAGCACCACCTGAGAGACGACATACGCTCATTCAACAAGACGTTCTAAAATTTATTTCAAAAGTTGCTTACATCTAGGGGGCTGCGCCACGCCCTTCCCTAGCGCACTCGCTACTATCCATGCAGACTGCTTATTTTGGGCATTGGTACACCGCTTAGATGAGTTCACCGCAGACCACCACTATCTCAGCCACTATCGGGGTTCACAGTTCACATTGTCCCACTGCTGACACGAGGTCGCGAAGCTCGGGTATCCGATGCAAAAAACGGCCCAATATACCCCCGCGTGATCATACGGGCAGCGCAGCGTACGCTCAAAGTCTTGAACACATAACCGCCATATTCCCATAGCCCCGCCATATTCCTCCATTCCGACACAGCGATGGCCTTGCATTCGTGTCGGTGTGTCCGCTGCCAGTCTCCGCGCTGACACTCAGGTGAACAGTACACACGCGAAAGGCACCCTCCGCATTGACGGACGCCTTTCCCAATCAGGACACGGCGACATACGGAACAAGGCTCTTGTCTCTTCGGCAGGGATCTCGGGGGAATCGGTTGACAGTATTCCGCAAAGTGCGCATGGATGTAGATTATTGTTCTCCAACACTCGTGGCCGTGTGAGCACTGGCGCGGAAAACTGGTGGATTCGCTTTGCCCGCGGTTTTGAAAAGATGAAGCGTAGATACCTTCCGCTGCACGTATGCATACCACACGATTGGCATAGTCAGGTCTGCCGTATTTGGGAATTTTTTGAGTGGTACGCATCTGCCGAAATATGCACTCCGGCGCGAACTGTGATACATTGTATCCAGTGCATTTTATGAGAGGTTCGATGGGATTCTCAGGACACCATGCCTCCACCATGATATCTCCACGCGCAGGATCCCCTGTCGCAGCATACTTGTCTTGCACATACACAAACGCCATCCACGTCTCGCCCGGCCGGCCAGTGGTCACCCAGCTTTTCCTCCACCATCCGCGACGCAACTGACCTTCCACGACAACATTGCCTGATTGGAGCGACTCCACCCGCCATTGGACGACACGGTGGAACATGGTTCGCACGGCGGTAACCACCAGCGCCAAGAAAAGGGCACGCGAAGAAAACGGTCGTGGATCATAGCGCAGTTCCGGGCACTTTAGCGAACCGAACATCGCACATGCATCGCTTTCGGGCTCCCATTGCCTTTGTGCAGTTTCCGGCACATCCAGGAGAAACATCTCTGCATTCCCTTGGGGACGTGCACCCTCCAACAGCGAGCCCCATGATGCATCCGGGCCGTACAGGCAATGCCCGTGAAACTTGAACTCAAAGGAGTACGATTCGGCTCCCTCCACATTTTGACGCATGCGGCGGACATAGCAGAACGCCCGACATCGGTACCGCAAAAATTCAGTCATGTCCACCCAAGAGTCGAGCGTCATGTACGCATTCGCACACGCGGATCGCAGCGGTTCGTGACCCAGACCGGTTAACGTGCCTGCAACCTAAAACACCGCACAATCGATTTTCAATACACTTTAATGCCAAAAGTATTACTCATCTGGGAGTTTTAGGTGCGTCCATAATGTACCTTTAATAATTGGAGCAATTAACGGACAAGTGGTGCGCGCTCACGTGAGGTCTACAAGTGTACCGGCGGGCACGGGCGGAATCCACTCAACGACAATGCCGTACCCTTGCAAATCGTCAAGCCTATACAGGCAGCACGGACTACCCCTTCGCCTAAATAGGTCTACATGAGTCCCGCCGCGCGAAAGTCTCAACACTAGAACCGTGCTGTGAACTCGTGCCGCATAAACCGTCAGGGTGTAGTTCACCAAATAACCCCAGTGACACCGGTGTTCGTCACACAAATAATTTTTTTGTTGAGGAGTAATGCCCGCCTGGGTTGAACACCAACCCACAGAGTTGGCCATCTTGGCCACTGTTCCCTGCAAGGCCTGCGCACGGTACTTGCCGCTAGTTGCCGCAGCCAGAGACCATATGAAACACTTGCCATCGCCAGGGACGCGTACAATATGCCATGTTCGGAGACAGCGCCCCTACAAAAACACGCAAACAGTCATGACCAGGGAGGTTCACGGTGTTCACGTGCGCAGTGCAGGCATCCGTGACCAACAGGCAGGACAGGTGCGTTGCAATACAAGTATCAATCACGGAAAGCATCACGATCAAAGCACTGCACCGTATTTCGCGAGTACAAACAATACACCAATTCCCAAAGAAGCTCATTTTGGCTTTACACATAAAAAGTGTATAGAAATTGTATTACATATCTTGTTCTCCCTCACTATTCAAGAGTGTTATTAGCTGTTGCCAATGAGCTGTTGCCTCGTTATTAACACTATCACTATTCCATGTTGTCATAAAAGCTAGATGATCCTCAATGGTCCACCTCCATGGTGCCGGCGGTTTGCGGGCCGTGCACTCCATCCTATGCCCAAACGGCGCTCTCCAATGCGCACGCTGACAGACTATGTCGCAATAGCGTACTTGCCGGCATGGGCACCGCCTCCTGGTTCCACGAGGCAGCCTGGTCTTGCACAATGAGCATCGGCCAATCCGAAGTGCGGTGGCACGCCAAGCTGAGAACGCCGCACACTTGGCGTTCACTGCATCCACTTGAACGCCAAGCTCCGCGTAGGTCAAGAGACGGCTGACAGGAAGGAGAGGGGAGTCTTCTGAAATGGAGGGGGCATCTGTAAGCTCTCGGTGAAGCTGCGTCCCAAAAAACGATTGGAAGACGTTGGTGAAGTGTAACCGAGGGTGACCCCACGGACCGTGAACAAGCACAACCTCCCCCCACGCCAACCATGGCAACCGCTGCCGTCGAGGGGCGTGGCATATACACGAAGTCGCAGCAGGCCCCGTAGGCCGTAGGGATGTCCCAATTGGGGCACAGACCAACCGCTCCGCGGCCACCCTGCAAACTCGAAAAAGTTGGCGGAGGGGGTCAGCGGACAGTCCCCGGCCTTCACGAATATAGCGTGATGAAGATGTTGATCACCAAAGACGTCCAGCAGCAAGCTTTGCGCGTGCAACGCAAAGGAGTCCGCCGAGCTCTCAGGCCATAACCCACCAGCAAGACGGCGTTGCTCAAGCGTCCAGATTTTCAATAGAGACCGCCGCTCCAAGCCAACCTGGCTGCAATACGCGTGACGAGGTGTGGATGTTACCTGCGGCAAAAGGCATGGTACGCAGGTTTTCAGAAGTAAGAAAACCAACCATCTCCATTCAACTGGCTGGATCGCTATGATTTATCGCATGCCAGGAAGGCAGCTTTGCAGCCGCAATGCAGGCATCAGGCGGGAACATATGAACATCATCCAATACCCTATACGAGGACATCGGCGACGAACCTACCTCCTAGGTTAGCATCCATAGGCGCTTATTGGTTTACCCAGACGGACTAACTTGCCATCGGTAGCCGCCTCGGAGGTCACAAAAAGACGGGCAAGGCTAGCGGCGGTTGGCCGTTTCGCGGGCTCGCGGTGCACGCAGTCCATAACTGGGTTCCAGATTGCACGGCTGACACAGGCATTGCTTGACCGCTTCCCCAGGATGCCATGCACAGTCGCGTTGGTGGCATCATCATTAACTCTCTTAAGGGCGTCACGTGAATCTCGAATCAAAATGCGCACGAGGATCGGGGCAATCGCCCACATGTCGGTTGCAGGTGTCGGTCCTCCATTACTGTACTCCGGCGCATACACTGATCCAGGCTTCTGATGTGCATCGGCAGGCGTTCCGGAGGTCCATCGGTGCCTTCGGTAGTGATCTTCAGGCAGCCCTTCCTTATGCTGCCGCCTTGATAGCCCGAAGTCGATGATGACCAAGCTGTCGGCCCTCGTCGGGGAAAGCACCATGTTTGTTGCCCGGACGTCCCCGTGGGAGATACCGGCTTTATGCAGCGCAGCAAAGCCTGGCAAGATTCTGGCGCACAGGTCTCTCTTGAAGGTCATGGTAACAGCCACGGGCGGTTGTGCCAGGAAGGCGTCCAGGGAGATGCCGTGGTCCATGGAAAGTAAGAACGGTGCACATGCGGGACGTTCTCGTTCGCCAAGCTGCCGCAAACCGAAGTGGAGTATGGGCGCCACGTACTGCGGAGCTGAATTCGCGGCGAGGGTCGTCATGTATAGTTCCCGAGCAAACTCGGAAAAGCGGGTTGACGCGCTTGGCCAGTGCTTTAGACTGAACTCTTTGTACACCAAAGGAACTGTGCCGTTGAGGGTGCAACCGACTCTGGTTGACGCGAAACCGCCGTCGCACTTTTTCGCCGGACCTAAAGGATTTGAGAACGTGACCATATTGTAGGAGACTTCACCCAAGTTGCAGTTCTGCGCCAGAGTGCGCACGACATCCGGGCCGTAACGCCAGGCGGTTGTGCGTGGGTGACGACTGTTCTCGGACGTGAGCTGGGAGTAGTACGCCGAGCAACCACCCACGAATATGGGAAGCGGTGCTTGTGGAAGGGGTTTCTCCTCCTCGACAGAAGCTTCAAGTGCACTATGTGCCCTTTTCAACTTCATTATTTTTTTCTTAAGACGCTTGGACTTGTTGTTACGGCTGCGGGTTTTGCGTTTCTTGGTCTTGCAAAAGGTGCAGCAACCGCCCTCCTCTATCAGACCTAGTATTATGTTTAATGATGTTACACACATACGACACGCCACAACCCACATGCGCCCACGGTCCGCCGCACCGGCCCGAAACAACCACATATCTCCTACCGGCCACACCCCCTGAATATGGTCGCGTGTCAGAGGAGCTGTCCTCACACCACACCAAATATATCCCGTGTGCCCTACCCACATGCGCCCACGGTCCACCGCACCAACTCGACACAACCACATACATCCTACCGGTCACACCCCTTGTTATGGTCGCGTGTCAGAGGAGTTGTCCTCACACCGCACCATAGATATTCGGTGTGCCCAACCCACATGCGCCCACGGTCCACCGCACCAACCCGAAACAGCCACATACATCCTACCGGCCACACAATCTTATTATGGTCGCGTGCCAGAGGAGCTGTCCTCACACCGCACCATACATATTCCCGGTGCCCAACCCACATGCGCCCACGGTC
>LGRX02033848.1:0-40914 GCA_001247695.2 Cymbomonas tetramitiformis | reverse complement strand
CAACACGCCCACAGCCGCAGCCGCTCAGCCATTGAACTACGAGATCAACACGCCCAAAGTCGCATCCGCTCAACCACTGACTACGATATCAACACGCCACCACCACAGCCATTCAGCCATCAACTACGAAATCTACGCACCCGCAGCCGCAATCACACGTCAGCATCAACAATCACGCTCATGTCACCACGCCACAACCACTTCTTGTCTTGCCAGCTGATGTCTCCCAATCCATACGCCATCAGCTGGGGGGGGGGAATATATTTAAAAAACTTGCCCTCCAATGCCACACCCACATCTCAAACCCAAAATCCCTCACAACACCCCACACTCAACCACAGCAGAGATACACCGCCATTTTAGCACCCAGCAATACCCCCTCGCCCAGCCAGCCCCTACATTGCCGCCCCTTGTTCATAATCGCGACACATACATATTCAGACAATTCAGACAATTACATTCAGTTCAGACCATTCAGATCGGAATTCAGACCGGAATTCAGACGACTTGCCAACCTTGCTAGATGGACTGAAAATGGTCCCATCGGGCCGAGTAACATTTGTGTACTAGCTAGGACCTAGGGTAAATTGTTGCATCCTGCTTGTGACCTCACACCTTCGGGGTGAGGTGGTGTCATGAAGGGGGTGACTTTGTGTCACTGACAGTCACCTCCCTTTTTGTGTCACCCCTTACTGTGAATGTCACTTGTAGTCTGTCACGTGGCATCCGACCGACCGTCCGAAACATAAAACCCTAACGGTAATTTTGTTATCAAATTGTCTTAGCCGTTTTGCCCGTTCCCGACTGTTTCCTGAAGCGGTGAATATATATCTTAACTATATATATATATATCATACTCTTCGTGAATGGTTATGAAATATTGCGGTGAGATGGGAATGAAATATTGCGGTGAGATGTTATGTCGCGGTGAGATGCTATGTCGCGGTGAGATCTTCTGTCGCGGTGAGATGCTGTCGCGGTGAGATGTTATATGTCGCGGTGAGATGCTAAGTCGCGGTGAGATGTTATGTCGCGGTGAGATGTTATCTTGCGCTGAAGGAAAAGGGGAAAGGGGAAGGGGAAAAGGAAAAGTGAAAAGAAAAAGGAGAAAAGGAGGAGAAAAAAATAGGGGGAGGGGGGGAGGGCTTACGTACGGAGCGTGCGGAGCCCGCGGGAGTACTTAACGACACCCCTCTACTTAAGTCTTATAACTAACACTGCAGGATGGTTATTTAGATATCCCGGGCCTACATGATGGCTATTCCGTTATCATAGGCATTGCATGATGGCTATTTAGTTATCACAGGCACTGCAGGATGCTTGTTCAATTATCCCGGACATTGCAGGATTATTATTTTATCATTACATGCACTACATGATTGCAGTTCTCTGCAGTTTTTCTGCAGTTCACATTCAATATCATGATATTATGCTACTCACCGTTAGTTAGATAACTTTCGGTCTTGTTAGATGAATAAATCGCCGTAATATGACGTGAGTGACGAACGATCAACACTCGCAGTCTCGCATTCGTCTCGATTGGGTTTTTGGCGTTGGCGGTGGCGTGGCGCGCAGTTTTTGTCAGCGTGGTGGCGCGCCACGGCGCGGCGTGGCGCACGAAGTTTCGGATGGGGTGCCGCCAACGCGGCGTGGCGCACCGGATTAAATTGGGGCGCCGGCGTGCCGGCCCTCGGCGAGATAGAGGGGTCGTGGGAGGCTTGGAGGAGGGGCAGCCCCCTACCGTTCGTAATCGACCCCTTACTGGAATATCCCGGTTCACGGATATCAGACAGTTCTGGAACCAATATAGATAAATTGTCATAAGATTAAGAAATAAACCCTAAGCTAGATATACCCGGATCGAACGGTCTCGAAATCGGAACGGTCTCGGTCCTAGCTACCTGCGACACCTTGACGTGTCACAACACGGGCTTACGGATCAGTCACACTCCAGTGTTGGCTACCTAGGAATCTGTCATAGGGGCCTGCACCGGGACTCCCGGTCAGGGCTGCCTATACACATTTCCGCAGCACCCCTTCTACCCTGAAAATGCCTTCGTCGATGTCTCGTGGGGCGTGACATGGCGTGACAAGCGTGAAGGGTGGCCCGTGGCGATGGCGTGGCCGTGGGGCTGGCGTGGCGAACGAGCCAGCCGAGCGCCGCTGGCGGAGCGCCTCGATTACGATGGAGCGATGGCGCGCCGCGGCGGCAGCGCGGCGCGGGCATTTTTCCTGGCCCGCCAGCGCTGGCGGGGCGTGTGGGCTCTCAAAATGGGTCAGGCGCGCCAGATATGGCGCGCCGGCGCGTTCAAATCGCATCCTTGCGACTGATGACGAAATTGACGATGATCATGAATTCATGATGATGAACTACATGGATCAAGGGGTATAAATTTATCCCCCTTGACATGGATGGATACACGATACAGTGTGAGCGTCACTCGATAGAGGATAGTCGATACTCATACTCGATACTGTACAGTGTCACTGCAATCTTGAATCTTCAATCTATGCAAAATGCAACCGATGCTGATGAACTGACGAAGTGACGATCGATGATGACGCTTCAGAATACTGTCGATCGCAACGAAACGTCAGAAAAGTTCCAACTGACCAGTCTGTCAGCCTAAATATTTTCGGATCTCAACAGAGTCCACTTGGCACCAGAGTTCGGGCCTGTGCGATTCGTTGGATTAATTTTCAATATCATTGAGACTTCCAGGTTTCATCGGGATGTCCTCATTTTTTCGATTCTTCTGCGACCGTCAGGTGCTCGTCAGTTGAGGATATGGCATATCGGTCGCGTAGCTAAGGGCTTGTGACTGTCGATGATAGCGAATAGAAAATCCCCTGGTGCAGAACAGTCCAGTGAACATAAAATCATTTAGTCATAGACAGGAATGCTCAACATGAACAAGTGAGATCATAAAACAGCCTTTCCCATCTGATTATCTGACGGGGTCGTTTTGAGAGCACAGGACAGGAAAGGCAAACTTGTAGTTCATATCACAAGCAAACCCACCATTTGCATCCGACCTGGTAATGTCCCACCCGTTGCAGAAGGCTCACTGCTGATGTATGGAATCTTCAAGGAGAGGTGTATATTGCTCCGGTTGCTGAACATATTGAAATACGCTTCACTATAGAAGCCTTGCGTTATGAACGTCGTGTGATGTTGTTTACTTGTAGGTCATTAACTTTCCACTCGCCCGTATGCTGATTATCGGACTTGACATATGCCTTGCAAATAGGTTATCGAGATGCCGCTCGAGGCATTGAACTCCAGCTTGGAGTTGATAGAGAACGACGACTATGGTGTAGAAAGTTGCCATTCGAGCTCGGCCTCTGAACAAAGTTCGACTCCTTGCGACTCTGACACAGGTATTGCGTTCATAACTTTGTTCTTTGCTCGCCGCTTAGCTTGTTGAAGGTGCCACAGGGTGCTATGAATACTATCCACCCCTTGACCGGTCCTGTCCAAATAGTATTATTACACCTTGCCCAACCCATTTTTCAGTTGATATATGCGCACACATCGCAAGTTTTATACACATAACTCCACACATACTGTCCCTCTCGCGCGTGTTGATTGACGGGAGCGCGGTGGGCTGTGACTGGACGCAGAACTTCACGAAGTGGACTTGGAACGTGACGGACTCGATTTGCTTACAGGGTACGCATGTTCTTTCTCGACAGTGTCCAACGAAGATGCCATTGGGGAAGATGACATATGGTGTGAAGAAAACGTCCAAGTATGTTTTCTTCTCATATTCCATACGTTTTTATTGCTGAGACCGCGCGTTTTTCGTGGACCTCACGTTATCTGATGACGATTGAAGAAAAACACATTTTATATTTATATTTATATATGTCTAGTTTAGAGGTTCGCCAGAGTTTCTCCTTGCTTTAAATCGTTATTTTCGTTTGCGAAACTTTCTACTTTGTCTCACCTCTAAGGTCATGGAAGGAGGACTTTTCAGGAAAACCTTGAAACCGCCTTACTTAGCCCTTCTACGATATCGCTGAATAGCAACCTTATGCCTTCTGAAGAGAATATCAATGTTACGTGGTTTCCCTCCGACTCGTGCGTTTTGGTTGATGACCACGTTCAAGAATATATTGAGGAAGGCCCAGTGGGAGAGAGACCCGTAAATGTCGCTGTAACGACCTCAGCACTGCCTCAAGACGACAACGCTGAAACACTGCCCAGAGGCAAGTAGTATACCTTTTGGCTTCCACTCCCAACCCTGGTGCTCTTCTTTATGTTAGCATGCTTTGCGAATTTCGTTTTTTCTTTACATATTCAACCAGGTTTTTCCAATATCGTGGCTCACCGCTGGCGTAGGCATTGCCTGCTCAGCCCATGTGACTGAAGGCGACAGTGTTCAGGGGATCAAGACGCTGGAGGGCACCATACTGATATAACCGCCACGACCAGTCCAATCGCTATTGTTGATGACCGTGAAGGTATGCTTTTCATCCCTCATCGTTTTCCATAGTATTTCCTTGGCTCGGCGACAAGCGGAAGCCGCAGAAGCTTCACATTTCATGAACCCAAGTTGGCAGCATATGCTGAGGGCAGCTGTCGACCCACTTCACTGTCTGGAATATTCTCTCACGTGTTTAAAGCGACTTGCAGAAGATATTTTGAGCGAATGGCGCTTGGCTGAAGAATTTCTATCTGAAAGAAAATTGAGTCAAGCCGCAAGGGCGGCAGCGACAGAGCGTTACATACGGGTGAGCACCTCACTTTAATGTGCATACCGCTTGTTCTCCTTCCAGTCAACACATCGGGTCGACGAAAGCAGTTTTGAAAGCATGACTTGGCGTGGTGCCAGATTTCTTCGCAGTGCCTCCAGGGATATGCCTTTAGAGGTAGCAGCGGCTTTCTCTATCGAAAGCCTTCTCCCGGCTCTTCTTGGCGGTGAGTAGCAGCGGCTCTCTCCGTCACACGCATTCTCCCGGCTCTTCTTGGCGGTGAGTAGCAGCGGCTCTCTCCGTCACACGCCTCTCGCTCTTCTTGGTGGTGAGTAGCGGCGGCTCTCTCCGTCACACGCCTTCTCCCGGCTCTTCTTGGCGGTGAGTAGCAGCGGCTCTCTCCGTCACACGCCTTCTCCCGGCTCTTCTTGGCGGTGAGTAGCAGCGGCTCTCTCCGTCACACGCCTTCTCCCGGCTCTTCTTGGCGGTAAGGTTCCTGTGGGGAGCTGTGAAAACAACAGGGAGCCACTTTGACTTTGAAGCAAGGGACAATCCTTTTGGGTGTTTGCGGCGCGAGCAGGACTTAGACGACGCAGCAAAGAACCGACCAGATGTTGAAGAGCTTCCGCAGCGTCAATATCTCAAAATACTGATGGCGGGCGAATCTGGGCTCGGCAAGACAACGTTCGCCCGCAACCTGTTTCAGGTAGGAAGCTTCCGAAAGGATATCCTTGCTGCTTGAGACTCTCGGTTGCACTTTGAGGCAGGTTCAGCTTCGCCGAAGGTTCGTTCGCCATTGCTCGTTCGTGGTTGCTATACCGCAGCCGATCAACAGTGCTCCGAACAGTTTGTTTGCCTCAGGCGCGCACCACTGTATGCCAGCTTTGCTCACAACAAAGGACAATACAGTGCACTGAAGGTGAAACCTCGGCTCTCCGCTGCTCCACAGGACTATCACCCGGAAGTGACCGTGCACGACGGTACTGCCACCAGCAAGGAAACCTTCCTCAACGCACCGGAGGAGCTCTGCACAAAAGTGGAGATAGAGTCGGCCAAGAGTGGGCACACATACTGCTACTCAGTGCAGGACACCCCGGGCTACGGAGACGACCTGGAACTCGAGCAGCACGTGGATATGATCGTGTCCTTCGTTAAGCGGCAAAAAGCAGCCTACATGCAGATGGACGTCGACCCACAGCGAAGCCGTGACCTGGCTGACGTGGAGGACCCCCGAGTGGACATCTGCCTGTACTTCATCCCGGCGCACCGCCTGAAGACGGTGGACGTACTCTTCATGCAAGCGCTGTCCAAGGAGGTGGCGCTCATACCGGTCCTTGCCAAGGTAAGCCCCTCGGACCATCGCTCGGGCTGCCTACTCTGCAAAGGCTCTTCGCTGTGAAAGTAAGCCCATTGAATTGAGGCGGCGTACTCAGGAAGCTCTCGTGTCTCCTTCCAGCACGTGGACTAGTATTCAAGTTGGTGAAGGTGGCAGAGGCTGGCAAAGGGTTGAAACGCCAGGAGAGGCTGGCGAGGTCGGTGGAAGGTGGCAGAGGCTGGTGAAGCATGAAGGACTGGCAGGAGCTGTGATAGCTGATTTATTTGGCAACATAGGCTGCAGGCGATGTGGAAGGCGGGCCGCGGCTGGATGACATGACATGACTGCCTCGATGCTTGTTGGAGGGCACATAACTCAGGCGCCGCTCGTCAGAGCTCGCTTCAGACCTCGCGATCTTGTTGCCGGCGCTGCATGCTGTCTTCGGTGGGAGGCGAGCAGGGGAGGGAGGGTGCTTGTGTCACAGGCAGATAGCATGACGGCGGAGGAGATCCAGCAGTTCCGAGCCGAGGTGATGGCGTCCCTGGAAGGCGTGGACGTGCTCCACTTTCCCTCCGAGATGCTCACCGCGGCCGGGTCCTCGCCGGCGCACGTGCCCCCCTTTGCAGTGGTGGCGAGCAACCACATGGCGCAGACGGCGCCGGATAGACGGTGCCGGTTCTGGCCAGTGCGCGAGTACAACTGGGGCACCTGCGAGGCGAAGCGCACCGACCACTCCGACTTTGCAGTCCTCCGCCGCCTCCTTTTTGAGTTCGGGTATCACGCCATTCGCCAGGAGACTGCGAGACGGTGAGCACGTCCCCCCTCGCCCTCATCCCCCGAGATTTCCCCACCCCCGTCTTCGGTCCCCTTGGTGAACCTCAGCAGCTCGAGGGCAGCATTAGCAGGCAGCTCTCGCTTCGGTAGGAGAGCATAACAGGAGGCTTGGCGTGTGCGTACACCCCGGTTGAATGACGTACATGCCCTTAGACCCCGTAATCGAGCGATCCGATTTGGCACAAACGTGGACAGACGGAGGTATAGGACACGATTGAGGGCGACTTGACTAAGGGCGGCACAGGTATTACGCGTACCGCAGTACAGAGCTGGACTGGGAGGCCCGCAAGCGCAAGGAGGCGAAGCAGCAGCGGATGGAGGCGTCCCTGCAGAAGCAGGCGTGGCGCTCGGCCGCATGGCAAGGAGCCAAGGTGCTCTTGGCGGTGGTGGCCGTCGCCCTGGTGGTGGGCAGCTGCAACTTTCGGGCTCACCAGCTCGCGCGCTCGTCGGTGCGCCACGTCGAACTGGAAAACCAAGAGGTGCGCAGATAGATGAGCGTAGTCTGACGGTCGATTCATCAGGATTGTTTCCATATGAGACGGGAAGTGAGATCTGAGGGCTCCGTCAGTGTTTTGATTTTTTCCAGATAAGACGTGAAGCGAGATCTGAGGGTTGTGTTTTGATTGTTTCCCGAGAAGCGAGATCTGAGAATTCCATCAGTGTTTTGATTGTTTACGAGAGAGAGAGAGAGAGAGAGAGAACTTCTCGATTGAATAGAATGCTTGGTGTTTGGCATTCGGCAGCGCCAGCGTGTAAGATTCTGATGCTTTGGCCTGCCACATCCGCCGGGGAGCCTGCAGCTGAAGAGACAGGTCCGGGCACTGGAGAACTTCCACGACCATGACGAGGGCAAGCTCAAGGAGATGGAGTGGCAGCTGAGTGCCAAGGACGCAGAGCTGGGCAATGCACTCAGCGAGCTACACATGGCCCGCCTGCTACTGAATGAGAGCAGCAGCAATGCCGAGGCCCTCGCCACACAACTCGTGAGTACTGCTTCCAATCTTCCCAA
The DNA here is from genome assembly GCA_001247695.2 of Cymbomonas tetramitiformis. Taxonomy (NCBI): domain Eukaryota; kingdom Viridiplantae; phylum Chlorophyta; class Pyramimonadophyceae; order Pyramimonadales; family Pyramimonadaceae; genus Cymbomonas; species Cymbomonas tetramitiformis. The sequence continues at coordinate 33,058 of LGRX02033848.1, read as the reverse complement.
AGTTCACATGCTCCATTCTGACCTTCCATCAACTCAAAATGCACGGCCACCCTGGAATGACACAGCCTCGATTCCAAATGCACGGCCACCCTGGAATGACACAGCCTCGATTCCAAATGCCACGGCCACCCTGGAATGACCTGCCTCGATTCCAAATGCGCCACCCTGGAATGACACAGCCTCGATTCCAAATGCACGGCCACCCTGGAATGACACAGCCTCGATTCCAAATGCACACCCTGGAATGACACAGCAGGATAAGAAACATGTTTATAGCAGATGTTCCCGAGCAGCACAGCCTTTGTGTTCATGTCTCAGAGTGCGAAGCACACTACCAGTGGGTGGAGGATACGGAGCCACTGTAGCTCTAGTATGCTGACATTTGGCTGTTGGATACGTTGATTCAAGTGTGGCGTTTACTGCAGGATGTGCTGGTTGTGGGCTAGCCATGTTGTGGCGAGGTGGGTGAGTGGCGCTGTGTTTCTTTCCATCTGGGATGCAGTGGGCAGCAGCGGAGCAGCACCAGAGGGAGTGCGAGATTAGCTCGGAGGAAATGGCAAACACAAACTACAACTTGGAGTACACAAACTCCATGCTGAAGGCCACGGAGCGCAAGATGGCGGATCTCGAGCAGGAGATCCACCAGTGCCGCCTGGAAACTCCCACATGCAACTGCAGCAGAGACAAACAGGCAAGGCCCCTGCAGGGCGCCAGCAATGGCTTGATGCACAAGCCATTGCTACGAGCATATCTACAATCATGCGCATAAAGCTCAAGCTTCCGAAGTGGTGCCACCTGTCTTTACCTTTCATATACCCTCAATACATACTACTTCTATAGTATATATGTGGTATGTATTGTGCAAATACAGGAGTTCTCGCCAGCCTTGTGATAAAGATGGGCATTGTAATCTTGCCTTTCCAGTCTGGCGACTTTCTATACAGTTGTTATCATCCAGATCCTCACTTATCATGGGAGGCGTTTCATTATCATGTGATATCTGTGTAATTTCTCAGGTGTCGCATATCAGTCCTGAAGGACACGGCATCAGTGCAACAATAGGTAGCACTCTCCTGCTGTTGAAGGGCCTGATAGGGAATCGTGTATTTAGTAATCAGATAAACACTCAATTCATGCGGGTCCACAAATGGCGCAGGCTCTGCAGACCATGGAGGACATGGAGGAATCCGAGCACATGTTGAGGCACCTGCAGGAGAAAGTGGGGAAATGTGAGAGCCGGGTGAAGAAAGACGAGGAGCTAATGGAGGCAATGGAGTACCGATACACTGAGTGCTACAAAAAGAAGCGGTGGCAAACGATCCACCTCCCATTTGGTGACTACTTTGGTGGCTGATGGCGGCGGCTGCACACCGCAATGCCTGGACAATGCACACGGATTTACAAGCATTTGCATCTGTGTGCACCTTTATCTGTCATCAAGATGTGACATGTACATTACTTACTACAACCTGCCAACAAAATCTGTCTGTCTGTATGCTAAACACATGCGAGCTACGCCTAGAGCTTCGAAGCATTGGTGGCGACTCGCTCAGCAAAGTATGATGAAACCTTTTCTCGCAGCACAGCTGTCCTGCACGCAAATAATTGGCCGATTCAAAGCTGTATCGCTTTCCCAACATTGAACAGCCGTATCATTAGTGATGATGCAATTGTACCAATATGGCAAAAATCCATCTCCCACTGTACATATAAACAACTCACAGTATCAATGTAGTATTATAGCATTTTGTGCTGTAATATGCACTCGTATGCTGTCCATCTGAGTGGCATCTGATATGGACCCGTATGCTTCGTTACAGCGTAAGCGATCCTTGGTTGCGGCGGTAAGTTGTATGGGTTCTGCACGTGATCCAGTTTATGGGCAAGTGTAGCACAGCCACATCACCAACCAGGATATATGAGCGAACAAAGAAGTTGCCAAAGATAAGTAGGAAGGTGGAGGCGGCCGCATTGGTTCCGGAAACTCCCCATCCGAGAACTTTTGCCCTACCACCAGGTGTAACCATCCGTATAAAACTTGGTTTCGCACATTTCGTCTCGATATTTTCAAATTGATATCATATTGTATCTATGGCGTTTTGGTATATTTGCGTCGAGATGTTGATATGACCAGTATAGGCTCATCTTTTCATCGCACAACCAAATATCGCCAAGGACCAAGGAGGCAGAATTAGGTGAATTCAAGTTCGTATGTTTCGATGCCTGCCGCTGCTTTGACGAAGAACCCTTTAGGATGGTGGAAGGGGAAGGCTAAAAAGCTTCCCAATCTTGTACGCATGGCGCGCCAGTTCCTAGGTGTGCATGCTAGCACTGGTGGAGTGGAGAGGGTTTGCAATGCCTGCGGCCAGATGCACTTTTGAGGGGAATCTGCAGCATGCCATGATGGCATCTTCGAACACGGTATAGGTGCCATAGTTCCTTAGTATCATAATACTTGGCACCAGTTATGACCTCTTTCTAGGTGCCATAGTTCCTGAGTACATACTACATAGAGCCATCAGTACCTTAGCTGCCAAACCCTCCAATCCTTTATTTGTTGTGATATGTGAACCTGACAATACAGTTTCTGATACCTCTTTATATATATCAGTGTTTCTGATACCTCTTTATATATTAGTGTAAACATCGGGATATCGGGATATCGTACTTGTAAAAAAATGGCATATCGTATCGAGACCAGCTTTTAAGGTATCGTATCGATTAGTTTTGGAGCATATCATATCGTGTCGATAAGAAATTTGCAGTTCTCAAAAACCATCGATAACAAAAAAAAATCGATACCCTAGCCCTGAAATCTTCCCAGATAATTATGGGATGCCTGCTGCACACATTTATTTGAACCTGTGAGCCAGCGTGATTCACTGCACCCACACTGTAACGTGATAAGGTCTGCGTGCTCCTCCTTTCGGAATAGCCTACCCCGACTTTGCAGTTCACAAATGTTTGAAAAAATCTTCTACGCTTCTCTCCTCGAGCCTCGTAACGATTCTAGGGCTCTTTATAATGTATGTGATATCATCCCGAATATATTCACAATTCTGAGCACACACATGCAAATTCCTCAGCGAAAATTTTCGAGCAGGAAGACTTCGGGTCGATGTTTATAGTAAAAGGCTATCTGCTCACTAAGTTTTTCGAAATTTAGCGTTATGTGACAATCCATCCATACATAAAAACCCAGGATTTGGGATTTGGAAATGCACTTGCACACGCCCTGCCTTGAAATATACTGTGCAGACTCGAGAATCATAAATATCCGAATGATACATTCACCCCTGGTCCTAGCCGTTCATACCACCGGTTCTGCTCAGCAGTGCATCACAAGGCTTGCAGTAGTACCCTACGTTGCCTTCTTTCCGACATAAGCAGTGATCAATGTCGTGCCTAACAACAGGAAAGCGCTTATACAGGACTGCGGACACCTTTCATATGTAATATGAACAATGTTCCACTAATTCATATGATACCTCTTTCACATCCTTTATCAAAAACAGGAGCTATGTAAAGCAAAGAAAATATGATTGCAATCAGACATACAGCACCCTCTGGAATAAGTGCAACTTGCTGCACTGGAAAATGTGTGTAGGCTGAAGCCTTAAGCCTGCAAGTGAGGTCATCATCAAGTCGTTGTTTGAACTTGCTGTCATTTAGTCACTTGGCTGAAAGTAAGATTACTATCACGATATTTGGTGTCACCACGTTCATCTTTGTTTCAGAACACTGACAGGTTCCCATATGAAAGCAACAACTAGAGTTGCTCCACGAACGGAGCCAGATGCCTCCTGCCACATCCCTGCCTCTAAGGAGCTAAATGCATTATCCTATCGTTAAAGAGAAGAGTTATCCTGATTGTTTTCAGTTTAGTCCGCCAAAGGTATTCCAAAATGCGGAAAGTTTACTGTTGGCACCGCCGACAGAACATCAAGCTCAGAATGGCTTGTACACTTTCCTGCTGTCAGATAACTAGGAAGGCTTCCAAGAGTTGAAACATTACGAGTGGAAACAGAAATATATGTATTTCAAGTATCAGCAAAAAGGCAGTTTGCATTTAGCGTCGAACATCGAAAGGACTACCTTGAATTTTTTTCAGAACTTCGAATATCTTGACCGGCAGACTCGCATATTCTCAGGACATATTGGAAGCGGAGTACGGGTACATCCATAGAAACCTCGAACAGGAGAGTTTACCGCAGTAGAAAACTTCGAGAAGTCTAGTTCGGCCAGTTAAAATGGATTCACCGGCAAGATTCCTAAAATTCCCCTTTCAAGTAGTGACACTGTGATATGAATTGTACACCGCCAAGGAAATGAGCAATGAAGCGCGGCTACTATCGGGCGAAGAGAAAATAGCTTCCGGCAACAAACGGCACCCCACGCAGAAGAGATTAACCCAAGCCATGTGGTGTACTATGGTAGTTTTTTTTGTGGTGGGGGAGGGGGATTGTGAAGAAGGTAAACCACAGTTGAGGTCAAGCCAACACTTCAAGAAACTGCTGCGCCGTACGTCACTCTTGTACCTTCAGAGTTCAGAGCGTGTCAGATCAAGGAAGAGGCAAAGTGAAGACGCTTAAATATGCAAGCGACAGGCGATTGCAGTGGAAGCATAACAAAAAAAATACGGGGCAAAAGAACGTTCGAAATGGAAGGCGGCGACCAACAAAGTAAAGGGATACAGGAGCTCGGCGTTTTAAGTCGTTTGAACAAGACAGGGTTCCCTTTGAAATACCTTTGATCGCACCACAATCCACCGCAATGAACGTTATCTGTGAACAAAACAAAAAGGAACACAGCCGAAAGAAGACAGGCACATTCCAATGGTTCGAAAATAGTCCTAAACAGTCTCAAAACATAGTGTGGGAATGGGGCTGCCCAGAATAGCATTTAGACAAAAGTTGTGAAAATTAAGAACCGGGAACTTTACATATTTTCACGCAAAAATATAGGAGTAAAAGTAACGGCACACCATGCTATGGCACACTATGCTACTTGCTTCCAGTGCTGAGGTTGCGCAGGTTGTGAAAATTACTAAAAGGACTTGGGAAGCGTCTCGGTTTCGTCTGCGGTTAGCTAGATACGACTGCGACCTCAAGACTTCGGGCGGCTGCCCCCACTCCTATCATACTGTAGGACTTGTGACTGAGGCAGAAAGGCTTCTACTTGTTGTACCACAGAAGCGTGTTCCTGGATCGCTTGATTTTCTTCTGCAGCTGCATAAGTCCGTAAATCAGGCCTTCCGCAGTGGGAGGACAGCCTGGCACGTACACGTCAACAGGGACAATTCTGTCGCAACCCCTGACTACGCTGTAAGAATAATGATAGTATCCACCACCGTTGGCACAGCTTCCCATGGAGACAACCCAGCGAGGCTCAGGCATCTGGTCATACACCTTCCGCAACGCAGGTGCCATTTTATTTGTCAAGGTTCCAGCCACAATCATAACGTCCGATTGCCGAGGACTGGGGCGGAAAATGATGCCCAGACGGTCCAAGTCATATCTTGCAGCTCCTCCGTGCATCATCTCTACCGCACAGCAGGCCAAACCAAAAGTCATAGGCCACATAGAGCCCTTCCGGGCCCAATTAATCAAGGTGTCCACCTTCGACAACACATACTCTGCCTTGGGGCCACTCATTGTTGATTATCACCTGGGGGAAACTTTAGGTTAAACCGAACGGAATGTTGAAGGCGAATTCAGGTGTGCCCGTCACAGATGATATCATATGTTTCGGGCGGACCGATTGCCATCACCATCGACCATGCATAGTTGCACATACTCGATACTGTAGTCGATACAGTCTCAGTGTCACGGTAGCGGTAGTTGCATACCCCATACCCATACGATACTGAATGTCAAAGTGACAGAGTCGAGAGTGACACCGATAGTTGATAGTGACAATGTGATGGGCCGATGGCTAATCGTATCTAATCGTACGGGGCTGAGGACGTGAGGAGAATGGTGACATTGTATCGTATGGCAAAATTTAAATGGCGCGTGGCGCTGGCGAAGGCTATGCTTGACACGCTTCCTTTCGTTTTGCCAGGCCCAGGGCTCGGCTAATCCCCCTCTCGCCTCTCGTCTGCTGATCTGCCCCCTCATTTCACATTTGTCATTAACATTACGATTTAGATTATGGACTGATTTTTCATTCGATACGGTGCATTCATCTTGATCGGATGATCATCACTTCTCGATCTACAAATTCCCCCTCTCGCCTCTGCCTCTCTGCTCTGGTGCTCTCGATCTCGTCGATCTCGAGTCTGCCTCTGCTCTCGATCTCGTCTGTCAAGGTTCTGACAACTACGTACTGTATTAACCTTTAACGTGTTTTAAAAGAAGAGGCGATTTTTGAGAGGTGGGAGAATTCCGGTAGTGCGATTCATCACAGTGTTAAGGATGAATCGCACCGTCATCGTCAGGCCCGTGCTACACCCGCACCCGTACACCGGAACTTGGGAAAGCAAATGTGTTGATCGCAGCGATTTCATTGGCTCCTGTCGCGACTGTCATCCGGCGATGTCATGCGAGGTCATTATTTGTGAAATGCCAAAAAGCAAAGAATTGGGACGAAATCGAGGTCCCAAATAGAGAGGTTCCGCAAAAAGGCATCTTTTCATAATTCGGGACCAAATCCCGGTGCCACGTCGGATTTTGTGTCGAGTCACTTCTTGGGTCCTGGCGTAATTCCAAAATGACGCCAGGGAATCTTTCAGTCCCGCAAAAAACGTGAAATCCATTTTTCGTGTGAAACAGTCCGCAGTCGCTAAGATTTCGAATGCTCTCGCGATATCGAATTTCGTAAATGGGGGGAAGCGAAATCTGAATCGAGACAGTTTAAATTTTATTTATATTCTGTCTCGTGCAAAATTATTTGATATAAATCACTCGATCAGTCGATCTTAAATCGGGCGGCTCTGAAGGCCTAAAAATAATAATAATAATAAAACATTTACGCTAGCAAAGGGGACAAAGTCCTGAGAGTGCGGTATCCCTGCAAGTAAGGCAGGCTAGTGAAAACACCAGGGGCTACTCCCTCTGCTAAAAATTCCATGCTCCCATAAGACGTTCGTTTCACAGTTTGCCATAAGTATCGAGGCCCCAGTCAGGGATGCATCTAAATCGTTTTTGACGTCTCGTCATGGGTTATTCGACCCCCCATTTGACCTCTCTTGATCGTCTTCATTTGCAGAATTTTTTGACCGCATGGAACATTTATTCCAATGTGGCAGAGTCATCTGACGATGAATCTGATGATGATGAGTCCATGGGGTCCCTCGTTGACGATGATTCTGATTCCGACTCTGATTCGGACTCTTCTGCCGAAGATGATGATGAGATGTTGGCTGATATCGCTCAACTGATACACCACCCTGATGCCCAATTCACCTCCGATGATATCACGAACATTCCCATTACCTTTGATGATGTCCCCGAAAGTGATGCCTGGTTGAACTACCGCTTCAAAAAGCCTGAATTGCTTCGTCTATTTGAGCTTTATGATCTCCCCGAGTTTTTGAGCACCGCGTCTAGCCGAGCTTTGTGGATTACAAGAAGAACCAGAAGATATCGCTATCCCCGGTTGCCAACTACTACAAAGTGGCAGCGATCCTAACCAACTGTCATGTGGCATGCTATGGATCAACTTCTACTACTTATTTCGGATGCGTCCCCCCCACCATGGAGGAGTATCTCAACTTGTGATGCTTACGTATGCTTACGTACGGCGGTTATCTACTCGATGCTCCTAGCTTGAACACGCAGTGATGAGCAAAATGACATAGGTACACGCAAGGACATAATACTTATGTTTCAAATGTATTCAAAATTGTTCACAAATTGTTACAACATAGCATGTTGCTGCCCTTGGCGGAGCAATTCTAATTTCATTTGTCTCTCTGCCTTCTCCAGTTCCCACTTCTCGCCCGCGATCCTTGCAGCGCTTTCCCTTAAGGCTAGTTGCCTTTCCTTAAGTGCTAATTTCGCTGCACTTTGCTGCTTACGATTTTCGAGTATTGTTGCCAACTGATCCTCTACGCCACCCGAATGCCTCTTAGTGGCAGCAGACTTGTCTTTCACCCGACCCGTCGGTTCTTGCATCTGGGCCTCGTTGTCGTTCATCTTGTCGTAGTTCCTCTTCGCACTAACCCGCGCATTTTCCTGTCCTCCCTCCATTCCTGCAACAGCGGCATGAAGTAAGGCCTCACCCGCAGCGGTATCCGCGTTTTTATTCGCGGCCTTGTCGGCATGTCGTTGCTGCATGAGCTGCAGCCCTCCATCACGCAAAGAGCAAGCGTCGGTACAAAGAATGACAAACTCATCTACTTCCTCATCGTCGGTTCCTGTTTTATTCTTGTTCTTATTGTTGCTCTTAGTAAATTCCTTAAGAAGTTTTTCACACACGAAATCTTTCAGATAGCGCCCCTGGAGGTCATATCCGCGGAACTCGCGAGTTGTAGAGATGTTCTCGGCCACTTTGTCCCAAGTCTTGCCTAAGGATCCATGATCTCCGCAGACTTTGAAAGGCTTTAGAGCTACCACTTGCCGCATCAAAGTAAGCTTGCGCTCGTCCCCCAAGCTTCCATTCCACATGAGCTACCTTCTTGTCCAAAACGGTCGGAGCGGTCGGGGGAATCTCGCACACGTCCTCATCTTGCGTAGAGGCATGCTGAGCGCTAACTCCACCTTGCGGGTCACTGAACATAACAATTGCAACCTCTTCTGCCATTTAACAAAATTATCACCCACGCAGCGACGGTCAATTCTCCGCAGTCTTTTCAGTCTTTTCACTGCACTGCAGTAGCATGTGCACACGAGCATGCATGTGAAAGAGCATCTTTTGGAAGCCAAAATCCGTCACATGCATGCAGCGCACGCGTGATTTTCAATTTATATAAGCCATTTTCATCCGAATTCGGGAGCGATTTCCCGAATTCGGACGATTTACAGTGTTAAGAAAAAACGGAGCCCTCAGTGTTAATTTTCATCTTCACGCGTAAGAATCTTTTCATAATACGGAGCAAAATTACGCCAACGTCCGACGTGTCTCGTGAAATTGCCCACGTCACCCGTTTTTTGACCGAATTCGGCTTGCGGAACCTCTCTAATGTTGGACAACATTTGCACCAAATGTCACCCAAATGGCGCCTGGGACAAATCCTGGATCATCAGATCAAAACATCGGGAACGGTTCAGAGAGACCACCGGCCAGCTGGGGTGCGAAGATCGTGTATCGCTGGACTAAAATATGCTGCATTTTCCAATCACAGACACTGTTCGAGATGGGGTCGTCTAGTTTTCGACGTGGAGTGTTCCTTGCCTTATCCGAGGATTTTTTTAAAAATCACCCAAATTTTCTTTTGAAATTTTTCCTAGTCCTCCCCAAATTTTTTTGCCAACTCAAAAAAGGGCCCTATATTTTTCAAAATTTTCCCATTTTTCTACCTAATTGCAAATTGATATAATATAAATTATAAGCCCCTCTAGACCTATGAGTCTGCACGCACGCAATAGGTTTTGCTTAGGCATCACAATTGGGGTTTTGGGTTACCTTGCTTGTCGTTGCCAGCAAGGGCAAGGGGAAACAAGGCAACTAGAATGTGATGCTTCGTTATCGCAAATCCTATTACCGCGAACATGAAGCAAATAAGGTAGGTAGGAAAACAGTCAAAAGCGGACATGCACTGTGAGTGCGACTGTGAGCCGATTCTGAGGACGGGAACCTTGTTCGACCTGCTCCTCGATATCGTCAACAAGACCGGGAGCAAGGTGCACTTTGCGCAAGGTCTCAGGGCCGCTCCCGGTGACGGTCATAAATTCATCGCAAGATTCGTCGTCGGAAGACCCGTACTCGCCAAGAAGACCTGCTAGACCTAGAGAAGACATCTTATTGTGCGTGACACTCGACTGTTTACTCAAACTAGAATAAAGAGTTAAAGACTAGAGGGTGCATATCGCGTTGTGTGTGGAATCGTTAGATCGGACGCACGAGACACACTTGAGGTACCGAATGGTGTTTCGCACGTTGGATGCATCGTAGGCTATGTTGGCCCAGATGCCGGCAGTCGACCACTGGACCTGCCCATGGCAGTTTTTTTTTGAAATTTTGACATATTTTGAATTTAGACCCCATATTTTTCGAAAATTTTGACATTTTTTTTGGGTTAAATATCCGCCCAAATTTTGAATAAATTTTTTCAAAATCCTCGGAAGGCCCAAAGTGTTCCACATGCTTCCATACGCTCTGTACAGACGAGCAAGTTTTTATGATATTGCCACGTCGGACTGACGCGCGTTGCCCAGATATTCCTTTTAAGTCGTTTCGCACGTTCGATCAGGCGAATGTCGATTTTATTCTGATCGCGCGGACTGTGATAGATTTAATAACTCGTCTGAAAATGATCGCTGGGTCATACGGAGACTGTACTGTATGACCCGGCGAAACGAATCTTATTTGCTTCTCGACAGTGAACCAAAATCCGGTGTAGCACGAGCCTCACACTTCTTAACACTGTGATTGGCCAAAATGCCAGTGCCAAAATGATATACCTCTGCCCCCCTCAAAAATCGATATCTCAATCTCTGCCCCCCTCAAAAATCGATAGGTTCCTTACTCAGTTACTGCTACGGTAGGTCTGTACTGTAGCCTCTTGTCTTCTCACTTCTGGCGACATTGACAACGACGGCGACGCCGACAGCAGCAGCAACACTCGCGCGCGAACAGCTGAACAGCCATAGCCATAGCCAGCCGCGCGGATCTAAAGAATCTAAAATTTAAAATGGTTTAAAGAAAATGAAAATCCAATTCACCCATCCGATCGCATCTTCTTCTTCATTCCTCTTTCCTCAGATCCTCACATCCTCAATCCTCATCCTCATTCGGCTTTCCTTTCGGCTACTGTCAACTGTCGTGTGTCACAAAATATCCGGCGACGCGGCGAGTCTGGTGATCTGGCTTTTCCGTTTCCGGCTACAATTCGGCAGCAGGTGTTATATTATTTATAGAGCCCTACGCTAGGCTAAATTTCTCGATCTCAATCGGAAAAACAGAAAACTGCTATAGTTTGTGTTCAGTTGATCCGTCGAGTTGGGAGAGAAAAGTGTTCTATTCTCACAGTAACTATTGTGCAAGACGAAAGCCTCGCCACTGTGCATTCATTTACGCGGTGTGCTCTACGTGATTGCAAGCGTTAGTGTTGCCTCCCACTTATCGCGCTGTCAACTTTGGCATCGGGTGACATCAGTTTCGGTACGCACAACCGACTCGCTTTCGCTGTTTCGAGACCTTTGTGCAATACGTCTTTTTCGGACAACCTCGTAGCTCTATATCTTGTTATAACACCCTCCCGCATATGCTTGATAATTTTCTTGAAATATTCAGTACGCTGTTTTTCATCGTGCCAGTTGCGTCGGGAACTGAACAATATATAATATTCGCTCGTACCAGAAACTGCATTTCACCTCGCATTTTGTTGCCCCCAGTCTGGAAGTTCATATCACTTGGTTTTCCGAAGCTTGCAGTCTCGATACTGATCACCTCTAGTTCTACCTGATCATCTGGTTGCGTATCGTGCCTTTATGCTTCTTCTTAGATCCTGTGATCTTGTCAAGCAGGTTTCCACATAACAAGATCTACAGAATTCCTCTGCCACGCTTCACGAGAACGGCATATTCAAGATACGATATCAGAAATATTTGCAACAGTTCGCTCTCAGAATATCCCACATCTAAGAATGAATCGTAAGAGAGACTACGATACTGCCGAAGGTATGACTGAACGTATCGAGGAACTCTTCTTGGTTCCGCGTGCCTTGTATCCTCGCATTCTCGGAAAAGCTGGATCTCGCATCCAAGAGATGGAGCGCACCGCAAGTTGCCGGATAACCGATAAAAACGTGGAGGATCCCGGCGGAGCCGACAAAAACGTTCGGCTTTCGGGAACCTCCACCGCCGTTCTGCACGCCAAGGTGCTTGTGCTCAAGGCGCTTCAGGAATGCGCGGATGACCTTCCTGAGGAACCTTTGGATGTTGAGGTGCCCCAAGAGAGGGTTCGCCTCGTCGTCGGTAAGCGGGGAAGCAATATTCAAGAAATTGAGCAAGTATCTGGAACGAGAATCACCGACAAGTTCAGTCGTAATGACTCCACAGAGCCTGGCTCCAAACATGTCTTCGCTGTCAAGGGTAACCGCTTTTCGGTGCGGATCGCGCACTTGTTGATCACCGGCACTGCAGATGACCACACACACGAGACCCACGCGGTGCAGTCCATGGTACTCCACGGGGGTGGCGGCGGTGGCAGCGGTGGCGGCGGAGGCCACTTAGGCATGTCATTTACACCCAACTTCAGGCAGCAGCAGCAGCAGCAGCAGCAGCCGTCCGACCACCATTTCATGCAGCAACAGCCGTACCAGCCCCAACAGTTCCAGCCCCAACACTCGCAGGAACAGATTCAGAAGCACGAAAGGCAGGACGACACCATGAACCAGGTTCAGCCCGGACATCAACAGCTTCTACAGTTACTGCTCCAGCAGCAGCCGCATTTACTTCAGCCGCACGTGCTGCAACAGTTGCTGACTCCCCTCGGAATGACTTTACTTCTTGGGACGCAGTTGGCAGACACCCTGCCTCCGGAGGACCCTTTCTTTGCCCCCAAGAGTGGGCCTCCGCCTGCACAAGATCCCTTCAAGGCCATGCAGGATCCGTTTGCGATGCAAGCTTCGTCCGCCCAGCACTTTGGGTCTTCGAATGTCGGAGGCCCAGTCCAGCCGACTTTCGGGAGGGGTGGTAGGGAAGCCGGGCTGCTACGCATCCCGCGCAGCTGCTACCGCGCGCTGGTGGGGCAGAAGGGCAAGACCATCCAGGATCTCGAGCAGCGTTCCGGCACGAAGATCTCTGACAAGGACATCCCTGATGATGGGGGGGAGGAGAAGTTCCTGCACGTGTACGGTGATAATCCTGAGCAAGTGCTCAGTGGGCAGGTGACTTTTCTCACTCCTGCCGGCAGTGCTCAGCGCGCACCTCGCCTCACCTACTGAAGTGCGCCTCTCTCACGCGTGCCGGCTTTGATAAGAGTCCCGGCAGGTGCCCCCTGCTCCTTTCACCCGTTAGAGTCCGCCCTGACAAGACCTCCGGAAGGTTACCGAGGCTCCCTTCACTCGTGACTGTCGGCCGTGACAATAGCCCTCGGTGGGTGGTGGAAGCTTTCCTGGCACGACCCTCTGCCCTGCCGCGAGCCCCTGCTCCTGCTCCCGTGGTCCTGAGTTGCGCTTCCGCCTTCTCCGAGGGGCGGTTTTTCGCGCTCAGTGACCTCTGCCAGATCCCTCTTTACGCGTCTCCCCTTTACGAACCTTTCTGAATAGCTTGGAGGGTGTCTGCGACTGCTCGGGCTCCACGACTGTTGTGGTTTGCAGCGCTGCATAACAGACGCTGCCTCCCCCAGGAACGTCGCAGTTCGGTTGCCTCGCAGCCCCCTTTCCCTGGATCTTAAGTCACTCTCGCACGGCACTGAACCGGCTCTGTAGATACTGCGGAAGACGTCTGCACGAGTGCTCATTCAGCACTCTTTGCTGGTCACCCTGCGGCAGCTGTTAAAACTGGACACGTGGGTCCACTCTGGCGCTGAGAGGGGGACTGTTGTGGTGAACAGGTGCTGGTCCTGAAGACGATGCGGGATGAATTGGTGGGGCCTGAACATCTCGGGGAATGTAACACCGTGTTTACTATTCCCAGCTCCCAGGTGCTAGCCTCTTCTGTGTGGCACTGCGCCGGTGCACTCGGTGCTGCACAACCCAGAAATACTGGCGATCCCAGATTCTCCCTTGCTTCTGATCTGAAGGTCGAGTCGCACGTCTAAGGTGACCGCGCTGACCTCCCTTGCTTTTGATCTGAAGGTCGAGTCGCACGTCTAAGGTGACCGCGCTGACCTCCCTTGTGTTGCTTCAAGGCTCTTGCCTGCGGGCAAGTCGTGCCTGAGTGGTTTTGCGTGTGTCGCCTCAACACCCGTGCCTACAGTAGTACGCCAGTTCGAACGTAAACTAGTCGGGTCTCGCTTGTCGCCTTATAGCTTGCAGGCTGATGTCACCTTGCTCGTATGTCATATATGTTGACTCAAGGCTTGTGCTCGTCGGCGGTGGTCACATAGCTCGCGTTTGATGTATGTCGCCTCAAGGCCAGCAGTGTGAGCGGTAGTGACCAAAGCCTGACTTGCTGTACCTTAGCCACACTCGTCCTCGCGACACGTTCGGCTGCCTGCAGAGCAGGTCTTGCGGCTCTATTGTACGGTTCGTTGTAGATAGAGTTTTCTCCGTTTGTGGTGGAAGAGCCGAGCAAGGATTCTTGGGGAACAGTTGTCGGGGAGATGTTTCTTATCATGCACAGGGAGAATGTGCAGGTGCGGCTAATTGTCGGGAAAGGTGGGAGCACAATCCGTGAGCTGGAGAGTTCCTCCACGGCGCGCATCAGTGATAAAAACGAGGGCAGTATGGACCCTTCCATAAAGATGTTCCGCATCACAGGAGATAAGTTTTCCGTCCAACTTGCGGAGCTGCTCATGAACTCCAGGCTTCAGCAGGCAGCCAAGTAAGCCAGTAAAGGAGAAAAAAGAGCAAGATGAACGGGGGAGTCTGTGTATGATGCAGCAGCAATGAAAAGATACCCCTGGGAAAGTGATGATTTTAAGTATATTTGAAGAAGTGGCCGGTGTAAAAGAGGAATGTGCCGTAAACCTTATGCAACGAGGAAAGGGTGAGGAGGAATAGCAAGATGAACGGAGTGGTCTTTGTATTTTCAGAAGATGGAGAAGTAATAACACGATAACCATCTGAGATGTGTTTATTAGCGGAGTGGCCATTACAAGGGAATCGGCTAGTGAGGTACAAATCGGCTGTTGGCTGCCAAAAGGTTTTCTTAAAGCAAAGGTTCAGCTTAGACGGCAGTTTGAAAAGAGCAGTGACTTAGTGGTCTTGAATTGATATTGATAACCGCAAGAGGCCTGCCATGATTTTTATTTGTGGTTCCCTTCGACATTCAATACTATTGTAATTCTACAGTACTGCAAAAGATGTTTTGGAGTCCTACGGTGCACATACACACATACACACAGGCCGAGGGGGTCCCATTCTTCACTAGTGAGCTCCGGAGAATCTGGATGAGTGTCCCGAAGTGTGTGCTGAATCCTTTGATCCCCGGCGTGGGTACATAGTGCAGTCTCCTGTGGCTACGGGGTGCCAAAGGATTCGCAAGGATAAGCACACATACACACAGGCGATGCTCTCTGGTCATGTGATGCCAAAGAAGTCGGTCCAAGGATAAGCTACACACATGCAGGTGCTGTCAAACTAATAGTGCAACCGATCCTTTCTAGTTTTGTGATGCCAAAGGAGTCGGTCCAAGGATAAGCCATGCACATACATGTCTGGATCTTCTGGTCCCTGGTGAGGGATGGTACATAGTACAGCCTATCCTTCACGAAAATGTGGTGCCAAAGGAGCCAGTACAAGGGTGAACCACGTACATACATATCTCTGCGTGTGTTCACCACACACATACAGAGGGCAATGGTCTCTGTTGTGCAGGAGGATATTCGAGTTGGGGATGCAATCGTTCACCTTTGCCCATCTTTGCTGCCGCATTGGTAGTTGGGCAGCTTTGCTTGGAGTCTCCATCAACTAGCGTCTGGGCTTTATGGCAGTGTTCAAGCTTCTTTCGGCTAGGTGTACGTTTCACTGAGCAGAAATGAGTAAAGGGTATGGGCAAATCCCGCCCTTTCCTAAATGATTTGGGTTTTAATCATAGCCTTGTGCACGTTGCATGGCATGCGTGGTTGGACCCCGAGCAAGCTCTTTCTTCGTGTGCTCTGTTCAATGTCGTGGCCAGGTGTTCGGGTGCTCCTCGCGTCTCTAAGTATACCGAGGGTAATGTTTTCCGGCGTGAGGGAGGTAACGGACACTGGGGATCATTTTCCATCGCCGAGTTGTTGTTGCATTAGTAGTTGCTTGCTTGTAGTGTTCATCACCTGTGTCATGTGGCGTGTTTGACGATGCTCAAGCGTGCTTCTTTCGGATGGTCCACATCCCATTGGGCTAATATGTCTGTACGTGGTCGTATGGGCAAATCCCGCGTTTACCCAAATGTCCGGTATTGTGCATATTGTATGGTACTAGTGATTGGACACTGAGAAGGCTCTTGTTGTCAATTGTTGTATGTGATGGTAAGGCCTTTTGGCGATCCTCACATCTCTACGTGGATTTCTACTTCCCGGAATGGAGTTTTCCCCGGCACAAGTATGGATTCATGATTAGTCCATTCCCATAGTGAAGAGTTTTCCCAGCCCGACTCACTTTTGACACACACACACACACAATGGTTACTCTCATTCTTAGTAAGGCATCGAAATAATGCAATCGATTCGAAATCACAATAATTGTGTAGACTTCAATGTAAGGTTGAGTGGTCGCAACGAGGTTTATCCATTGGCTGGCTCATTTTTTTAAATTTCGACTACCGTTATGAAATCTCCCCTAACTTAATGTGTACCCCCCTCGGCAATTGTGGGCCAAACCTTAAAAGGAACCCAACCAATGGAATTCGGGTTTATGAGCCTTATCTAGAAATATGTATAGAGTTAGATTGGCATACGAGTTCTTTTGAACTACCTCGGCTTTACCAATATTTATGAATCAGGAACCATGCGATCTCATTGAGGAAACATGAACATGTGCATATTGAAAGTACGTCTCGGGCAAGCACCGCGATTCTCAAATAATGTGTGTAGCATTTGAGTATTGATTTATGATGTGAATGCATACTCAGAATCAGCCGAATGTGTTTTGCATTTTGCATTAGTACTCGTATCTGTATGTAAGCCTGCTAATTTCCTAATCCGGATCTGGATACAATCCATGCCAATGCCAATTTAATTACACCCTGGCTTACTACAATACTAATGGCATAGCTCAACGAATAGTTTACAATATATATTGATGACGGTGTGTTCATTACAAATGATGCATAAAATAATCAGAACAACGTGAGAATAATAGTGATAATTCATATACCATTCCCGGCGCATAAGTCACGTCCATATCTAAAACATGTATGCATCACCACCTGTGCGTTGGAAAGGTAGGGAAACTCGTTACTGTCTAAAACAAAGCATGCATGCTATACTGCATTTGAATTCGGGTGTGGCGAGCGCTCCATACCCCTGCTATTTGTAATTTTGGACCGGAGGTGGCCAAATCACCTTACTTGCTTACTTACTAACTTACTTGATCATCACCAACAAAGCGGCAGTCACATTGACCGCCAATGATAGAACAATTTCGACATCAGTTTCGGTTTGAAACCGATACCGACGTTGGTAAATCGACCTTGTCGTCCACATAAGCGACCGAAACCGAGACTGGCGATACATCTACTCTTCGAAACCGAAGAGAACCGAAACCGATGGTCAATTTTATCTCACAAGACCGAAAGTTATGGTCGGGTTAATGTCAAGAAACCGAGGATAACCGAGGATAACCGAAACCCATGAGCGGTAGGAGATCTCGATCTCGTGACGAAAAACCGTCGGTACCTCGCTCTCTGAAGATCGATCTGCCGACAATGCTCTGTGGAAGAGTGCATAAAAAAATCCGGCTGTACAGGAGCACAGGCGGCGGGTTTAATTTTTGGAAGTGAATACCCCCACACGTTGTATTCATGCGACATAATTCAGGGGTGAAGCAGGCGATATTTGAGGCACTTGTGCCAATGTAGAGCGAGCAGACGTTCAACAGTGAGAGAGTGTTGATGGTCAATTTTCGCGCACACATAACTTGAGTGCATCACTGCTTGAAGTGCATATGTTAGTATGCGATAACTGGCAGTATCACTTTTTGCGTCCTACTGTTATAAAGTAAGTAGCCGAACGCTACAAAAGTTCGGTAGTTTATATAGCCTGCACCGAAAGAGGTAGAAAGTGACAGTGGCAGTGACATATCGGGTTTTGATAACCATTGCTACTGTGTATGCACAAAATATTTTAGTATTGCATTTGTGAAGATGGTTTTTTCTCTTGTAACCGACTGAAAGATAGATGAACACGGAATATAAATACTCGTAATAGATTTAAATGATAGCCGGGAACAACGTGAATGTATTCAAATGTAACGAAAAATACATGTGTTATACCGAATATCAGCCGAAACCGACGGCATATTTGCCCCTGCAAAGCCGAAGAAAACCGAAACCGATGGTGGATTTTATCTATCTCTTGAGACCGAAAGCGGCGGCCAATTTAATCGCACGAAAGCGTTGATAACCGAAACCGACGATAAATCTTACCAAACGACACCGACGGTTTCGGATTTAAACCGATTTGGACACTGTGGCAGAACACCAATCCGACTGATAGCCAACGATGCCATTGTGTCACGGCGGCTCTGAGTTCAAAGTTCATCGCTTTCAGCGTGAATAATCATATATTCCTGAAACGAAGGTGTTGTCTCATTATCGTCAGTGTGTCGTGTAAGCGAGCGAGTGGGTTCCAAAGGCCCACTCAGGATCTGGTCGTAAATTGCTGGCATTAGTACATACCGTTGACGGATCATTCTATAGCCTAGATGTCGCTGTGCAGGCAAGGTTGCGGTACGGCAACTCTGCACATATTATACTACGGTGTGCGACGCGGGCTGACTATTGCATGTCTGCACGGTGAGCACTTCGATTTAGGGACACATTATTTCACATGTGCATCGTATGCTAGTTACATGATGATGTGCCGCATTCCACAAGTCTAGCAGGCTGTCGCGCCGGGATAAGCGTCGTGTTTTGTCACGGTCTGGGTGATCCTGGATGCCACTGATGTACGGCATCATGTCATTACATTTGTATGTCATGTGATGGTGCGTTTTCAAAGTGATACGATTCATGTTTCACACGACAAAAACATGCGCATTACAGTGATGGAAACAGTGAATATTGCATTGAATACATTATCATTCAATGCCGTGGCACAATGCCGCGCTCCCCACGATCAATGATGGATTAACTTAGGCATGTACGATGGTCGCGTTGTTGGTGTAATGAAACCTGCGGCGTTTGAAAGAGACCATTTAATTAAGATGATCAAGGCATCACAAACCTATTGAAAATCTATATCTCGACCAGCCTAGTATAATATGCTGCCACAACATTGTAATGTTTGGATTCCTTGCAGCGAGTGTCATAAAACTCTACCCATATATTATATGATATCGTCGTCAAAGTAAATGCGACCGAATTATAGTTTATGCATACGCGGTTCCAGATTGCTCACGACTTGCCTCGGGTGTAACATGGTTCAATCCATATCTTTCACATTTTCTACATTGGCCGAAGCTGAGATATGACCTGTTGCGTAGCCATCGTCACCGCAGCATCGTTTGCACTTGGAAGATAGTAGTAGTGTCCATGCGCAGCATCAGCAATTTCCTTGGCAAATCCTGTCGATAGAAATTTGCTCTCCGTATCAATCACTAATAATGAAATGCCCACGGCATCTAGCTTAGCTGCAATTTCTTTAGCCTCCTCTCTGATCTCCTCTGCACTTGCTGGCGGGGTCTCGTCCATGTCGAGCTTGGTTGTGGATCCATTCTGCTTCTTTTTTCCGTGGTCCATCATTGCGAGCGATCTGGCATGAGATTGTGGAATAAGCGGTTAGGATGGCAGCTGTGGCATATAAGTGTTCAGACAAGCACGCATGCCACAGCCCAGCACCATAGAGCACCTTGCATAGAGCACCATGCATCACAAAAAAATTAGAACAGCTTCTGCTTTTATTTTCATCTGTGCTCGTTATGATCTATCGCAAACTACACACTTCTTAGTCTAAAAAAAACTAGAACAGCTTCTGCTTCTTAGTCAAATTAGAGCGCCGTAAAGAATGATCTGGGTTGTGGGTTGCGCTCACATCTATGCCACTTGGCATTGGTGAGTCAGTCATGCAAATTTCCAGTGTTGAGTGAAACATCGAAGCAGGCTGTGAAGTCGCCGGCGTGCCACATTGGCATCGCCATCCATGAGTACTATTGCTATGGACATTTGCAATACTGATATCTCTATCTGAATGCCGTGACAAGGCACTGATAATAATTATAGCACCATGGCACTATTTGAAATTTCATCCTACTCCATCCTATGCACATTTATTCCATACTTCATTATTGCGAGGACAATAACATACTAAAATCTGCCCATGCGGCCCTGACCGGGAGTCCCTGTGCAGGCCCCTGACAGATCTTGGTGTGGTAGAGTATCACCGCTAGCTGGCGGTGACTGTCTCGAGTACAACATCGCTTGCATAATATCAGGGTACGCCTCAATGTACATCATCATCATGTGCTGGCACACGACGTCGTTCTTTCCGCAAGTGCGAGTGTGTTTACATTTACCTCAGTACGAATATGATACGATAAATATGTTGTGTCATAAGTGTTCGGTACCTAATCACTGATAATTTTTTTTGTGTATTTTCCCTGTCATGAATTGCCAGTGTAGCCTTGTATGCCCCGTTCGCGCCAGGAGAAGCATCGTGCATTAAGTCACGGTCCGTGTCTACTATCAGATGCCTCTGAGGTTGGCACACGCGGTAAGTGCGTTGTGGTAAGTCAGGGTTGATTTTTTTAACTGTCTTGAGTACACTCACTATACTAGTACTGCTCCGTTATGTTCTTGCTCCAATGGTTTTACACGTATCGAGATGAGCCAATAACTATGAGCTGTGCCGATTCTGTATTCCGGAATATGCCAGTTCGGGTATATTCACCTATGGCAGTCTTCAGGGGTTTAGGGTTTTGGGAGGCGGGCCTTGGTGCAGGTGCAGGTGAAGAGGATGCTGTCTCACCGGTCAAGGGAAATGTTTGCCCGTCCGTCCGTGATGAGGACCACCATTGTCTTGCCCACATTTCCACTCAGTTGGGCATTGAGGCCGCATCTCGTCGCCATTGAGAGGCCGTGGGCCAGCGGGGAGCCGCCGCCACACGGTAGCTGCTCCAGGCGGGAGCGCGCAAGCGCCACAGACCGCGAGGGCGGCAGAATCACATCTGCAGTAAAGTCGCGAAAAGGTATAACTGCGACCTGCGACGTACACGACAAAGTAGGTACGTAAGCAGTATGGCTCAATGACGATATCTTTAGGAATTCTACAATAAGTGAACGCGGACATCAAAAAAGCGTTGCTGTGGCAATTTTTGTCAGCTATGCATTACTAATATCATTTGATCACATTGATAAAACGATAATAATAGCATGGGCACGGATACCACAGATCACGTTTGCAAGGACGGGAGTGCCCCACGCGCGGATACCACCATCGCGTGCTTGGGGGTGAGAGTGCTCCACAGGTACCCAGTCTTTTTACCAAATGATCGGACTTTCGGATGACAAATTCTTGAAGAAGGGCATCGCAGGTTTGTCGCATGGATCTAGAAGACGCCACTGTCTTCCATCGACTATTTTTCGACCGCCCGATCGGACTGTCGCCAAATCATCGGACCGTCGGATTTTGTGTGCTAATGGATTCGGTCCGAGTACAAGATGGGCATGTTGTCGTATTGGGTGCGACAGGTCTCCATAGACTGTGACGATGAATTCAAGAATTCAAATGCTTAGCCTAATAAGTTCGAAAGATCTCCAAGTCCGTCAGTCCTCCATCGACCGACTAGACTGTCGCAAAAACATCGGACCGTCTGATTTCGCGTGCTAATGGATTGTGTCGCTAAGGATGGGATATGTTCCTTACAAGCCACATGTTGTGCTAGGAGGCAAGCACAAGAGCAAGAAAAACGGCTAAGTACAAAATGCAACTACAACTATAAGAGTACTCAGTATGGAGTACAGTAGGATCGATCAGAATGATGTTGATGTAAGGTGCCGAGTCTGTTGTACGGAGTACTCAGTACAGTTGAGTTATGGAGAGAGTTCATGAATGTATAAGAACTCTAAGTGTAACCAGTTTCGAAGATGAGAACTGAACTGAATGAAAAGTAACATAATAAGTGTACGAAACCGTAACCGCTGTATATGTGTATTGAAAGCATACATTGAAAGCATACTTGAAGTGAATATCGAAACCGTATTCCGGATAGTTGACCGCCGTAGTATCGAAATCATACCTCGTGCGGTCGTTTAATAGTTAGTAATAGTTAAGCCCGAAAGTGTAAAGAAGTGAACAAGCTGGAGTGTAGCCTCCTACAAAATGGTAATTAGTCCGTTTTTCCGCGTCGCTTCCTTGATCTTTTGCGTAATTCTGATTAGATGCAACCTTGCCTTGCGAGTTTAGCTAGCCCCTAGTGCCTTCCGCGAAATCGGGAATGTCTGTGCTTGGGCTTGCGTTCCGCGGCGGTGGTTGTGTTTGATGGTTCCAGGTCCCCTTGGAGCCGCGTCCGAGTGAAGATCTTCAGCTCGACGAAATTCTTTTGGGGTGCGCGCGTTGCCCTTTGCATAGCACGCATAAGCACTTGCGGCTTTAGGCCGCAATTTGGTACTTCGCAGGTTGCCCGAGAGTAAATCGCTTCAGTTTTTCGGCAATTTCGACCCTTCGCGGCGGAAGCGCTGCGCAATTTTTTTAAATCTTGCGTAGCTTTTGCTGAAATTCCGGGTCGGTTTGCGATCTCGCGTAACTCTAATTTGAGTCTTCTAGTCCCCTCTTCTCCGGAAATTACCGGGCTTCGGCCGGTGTGAGCCGCTTGTGCTCGCGCACAAGTGGTAAATTTCTGGATCGGCGGGTGCTGGTTGCCGCGCGTCGCATACAACACTTCCACTTAGATTGCACGCATAATGTATTCGGATGGTGAGGAATTCCTCGGCCGGTCGGGTCGTCGTGGGAGGGGTCGGGCCGGCGCCGCCCCCGGCTCGGCCGGCGGGTTCGGTCAGTCGGGATCTCGCGCTGCGGGCCTGTCAGTCGGCCAGAGCTCTTCAGAGTTCTGGGGCGCGGCTGGCAGGTCGGACAGCCGGGATTGGCGCTCCGGTGAAGGGGGGGGGAGAGTGCGGCGTGTACTCGCACGCCAATACGGCGGTGGAGCCCGAGGCTACACCGGTGTATACTGTACGCCTCTGAGGCCCCCCGGGGGTTGTCGGGTAGCCCCCAGGGCCTCACTACCGGGAACCCCCTCACCAGCGAGAGTCGGTGGGGCCGAGCCGGTGTCCGAGCTCGCATTGAGCTCTACACTACGGCAACCGCCGCGCAGGAAGCGTACGTCGTCCGGAGCTCCGGCACCGGCGGCGAGCGCCACCTCAGAGTCGGAGTGTCGGACTCGGACCGCTCTGCTAAGGGTCTGAACCCCTCAGCAGCCCCCTTCTCCCCGCCCCCTGTGTCCAGCAGGAGTGCGGGTAGTAGGCTCGTCCGTCAGGAGCCGGTGCCGGAACCGGTAACGCCCTCCCTCTCTCCCCTCGTGGGGTATGGGCAAGGGAATCTCACCAGCGCCCCAGGGCGCTTGGAGATTTTCCGAGCTAGTGACTGTAGCTCCCCTGCAGAAGAGGAGTTCGACGATGTCCGGCGCACAGAGCTGCCAGACTTCGTCCAGTTAGGGGAGCACACGGCCCGCACCCGGCTCAAGCCAGATTGGCAAGGGACTCCCCCGCTGTATGCTCGACCAGGGTATGAGGGGTTCGGCAGTGAGCTCGTCACGACCCAACCTCCAGACCCAGCCCCCACGGGGTACAGAGTTAGTGGGGACCAAGGAAGAGTTGAACTGCCCCGAGGGGAGCAACGTCAGTCCGTGCTCGCATTGGCCCTCGGTCAGTGGAGCACCTGGGCGCTGGACTCAGCGCAACGACGCGCGAGAGTCTCCTTGCTAGCTCGTCAGCGCGCAACCGCGCGGCTTGCGTGGGTCGCATGGAAGGCCAGGGCGGACCGGTAAGCGCATCAGCGCGAACTCCGGCACCTGGCATTTCAAACCTGGAAGGTCGTCACCCAGCAAGTCGCCCAACTTCAGGGTCTGTTTGTCAGAGGCAGTCGGCGTCGGGTCGAGTCCGCCTTCATGGCATGGCGCCAACAAACGATGCTTGCCAGGGAGAGGAGCACCTAGTGGGTTGGAGCCCGGAGTCACCGGATGACTCAGATGGTCGGGAGGTGTCTCTGCGAGTGGTGCCGACTCCCCAGGGCGACCCCAGTCAGCTCGGACTCGTCCCAGGGAACGAGTGCCCGCCGTCCAGTAAGGAAGGCGGGAGCCTCACCTGACGTCAGCTCCCTCTCGGATTCCGACCAGGAATCTTGGTGGCAAGACATCCGTCGAGGCCTAAAGCGCCTGGGGAAAGACCACCCACTGTCAGGGGTGATGTGGTTCCAGTTCAAGGACCATGGGCTCTCCGACGACGGCGCTTATCGTCTGGAGGTCCACCAGAAGTCAGTCTCCGAGTCCAAGGAATTGATGCAGCAAAAGCGCGAGGACCCTCACAACTCCCTTGGGAGGTGTAGATTCTCCGCCTTTGCCATCAACGTCCGCAGACTAGGGGAGATAGTGAACCGAGGAGTGGACCTCCAGGAGGTAAGGAGAGCAGTCGCGTTGCTGCCGTCAGGATTAGCGGCAGCACCCGGAAGTCATATAAGGGCCTTAGGAAGTCAGGTACGTCTCTGACGTAGCCTCTGAGTTCCGCAGCTTCCGGTGGGAGCTGGGCGAACCGGTTTGCTCCCCTCTCGTCCTCATCGGAGGAGGAGCATCCCGTGGGACCCCCAAAGCCAAGGAACCAGGCGCCCAGACCGAGCGGCCCCAGTCGCCCAGTGTCTCGCACCAGGAAGCCCGGTCGAGCACCCTCGGCCCCGCGCCCTGGTCCGACTTCCTCAAATGACAGCTCACACACGTCGTCGTCCCCGGAGTCCACCTGGAGCAGGAACAGTCAGGACCTGCAAGAGCTAAAGGAAGCCTTGCAGAAGGAGTCTCAAGCTCGGGAGGCAGCTGCCAAGGCTCGCATGGAACAGCTGTCTCGGCAACTCCAAGAGAGTCAAAGAGCTGCCGAGGAGCGCAGGGTCTCCGAGCAACGCGCTGCCGAGGAGCGCTGGGCCGCAGACCGGCTAGCTGCAAAGGCTCGGGAAACTGCCAGGCAGTTGGCTGTCGACGAGAGCGTCGCTCAGCAGATAGCTGCTGACGAGCGGCGGGCAGCAGATCGGAGGTCGGCTGAGGCCCAGTTAGAGGAAAGGCTGCAGGCAGTCATCGAGTCCCAAGTCCAGAGGCTCACCTTGGTTCAGGCTTCGCCCTCGGGGCCCGCAGAGTCAGACGCTCGAGGGCCCGCAGCGGCAGTGGCGGGTCCGGTTCAGGAGACGCCCATCTCCCGAGAGGGACATGAGCTGGTAGAGCCGGCTTCCGTCGTCACCTGTGATGTCGAGAACCGAGGCGTTCATAGCCCGCCGGAGGAGACATACGCGGGCGTGACAGTGCAACAGCCGCACACATGGGACTTTGTTTCCCTCCCAGTAAAGGTCTGCGCCGCCATCCGTGAAAACGTGGTCGCGCATGGCAAAGAGGGGGTCGGCGCCCAGTTTCTGTTTTACGACGCTGCCCGTAGGTATCGCTCCCTTGGTCAGGTCGCTGGGTTCGGGAATCCTACCAGTCAGATCAGGAAGTGCCTGAAGACGAGGGTCTCGGACAATGACAGAGTCCTCGGGTCCCAGGTGGTTCACAGTCTCACGGCGGCCTTGGCGCCCGTCACAGAGAACTGTGCTCGTTGCGGGTGCGGGCACACGGAGAGTCCGGTGCAGATGTGGACGTGTCAGGTGGGCACTAAGAGAAGTGCGGAGGCGCTCCTGAAGACTGTGTACCTGCCGGTGTGTGGGTTTTGCTCCGCGGACGTGTGGCCCGGCGCTTTCGACAACTTTCCGGTGGTGTCACCGCCTCCGCTTGCTGCTGCGACGGACACACCAGGAGACGGGGGGGGGATGGTCCCTCAACCTGAGCACTCGGAGCCAAACGAGTCCCCGGAGGAGTCCGGGGGAGACGGTGTCGGCAGTCATGGAGGACCCGGAGGCTCGGGGGGTGATGATCCTGGAGGGCCAGGAGGACCGGGGGGTCCTGGCGGAGGTCATGGCGGCGATCCGGGTGAGGACGGGGATGGCGACAACCATTTCACCTTCCGTACCGAGTCCTCTCGCTACGTCCGGGAACGACGCTTTGCGAGCCGAAAGGACGAGCAACACGCCCTTAAGGAAGCCCTCAAAGCCATGGAAAAGGCGGTGGACAAATACCACAAGGAGGTGGAGGGGTCGTCCCACGTCTTTGGTCGGCTCCTTCGGTTTGTCCGGCAAGTCAGAGAGGTTCGGGAGTTGGAGCCAGTGCGCTACGCCATGGAGATGGTGCGTCTGGGCACGCTGGCGGGCGGGAGTGAGGAGCCGGTGTTGTCGGACCACTCCCTGTTGTCAGAAGTGGCCAGGCACTGCTTCGGCTCACTGAGCTCCGAGTACCGCGAGCTTTCTTCGGTGTTGAAGGAAGCCCGGGACGGTAAGAGCCTCACCTTGGACGCGATAGTGGTCCCCTTAGCGCGGCTAGTGATGCCCGACAAAGGGGAGATGGCGTCGATTGGTCCGTTCCTGCGCCGCGTGCGTCAGAGTCAGGACAGGCAGTCTCGCACGGTCCGCGAGTTCTGGGATGGAGTGCACCTCGCGCACGACATCATGAGTATGTTGGCTATCCACGAGCTCACCACTCTTGTGCCAGAGGAGGAGCTGTTGGATATATTCTTTACTGGGCTGATACCAGAGGTAAGGAGGAGAGTTTTCCTTATAGCCGAGAGGCAAAACTCTTCGGTCCCGACTCTGAGCAGTACGGCCAGTAAAGACCGCCACAAACTCCTGACTTGGGCCATAGAGGCTGAGCGGGAGTTACGGCAGAGCCAGGATAAGACGAGTCGCTCGATCCAGCTGCTAGCCCACGTGGATGTCACAGAGGAGTTGCATCCTATGGCGACGTCCGCTGGCACTCCGACACCCACGGGGCAACGACTCGGGTCCCCTGAGTACGAGGGTTGCCGTCTGTGCAAGGGCATGGACCATTAAGCCCGCGACTGTCCGCAAGCACCGCGGCGCCCAAAAGAGTGGGCCAAGAGCCTCCTGGAGGACACCCTGGCGTTAATAGGGGACGATTCGATGGTAGAAGAAGCTTTAGCTGCCATTGGACTGGATTTTGTCCCGGAGGACGCTCCCCAGCCCGGGGCGCCCTCCCCGCAGTAAAGGGCGCGAGCCCCGTCACAGCGGGGTCAGGGGGACAAAAGGGCCCCGCACCGGCGTCCACAGCGATGCAGGTGTTGCGTGATAGGTGGAGAAGGTGCGGGAGGCATCTTAGTAGCAGCGCTAGACGCCACCTTAGGAACCAGAGTCAGGTCAGGGAGTGTGAACAGGGAGATTTGGACATGCTAGCCGCCACCCGCACAGGAAGCCAAGAGCCTCCTGAGCGGGAACAGGTCGAGCAACGCATCCAGAGGGAGCAGGCGAACTTCTGGAAGTCCGCCAGAACCCCAACGACCGCCTCGGTTCTGCGTCCCGAGGAGCCATGGGAGCTGCTCTGCTGGATCACTGGCGTGGACACCCGGGATAAAAACTGGTCAAGCCACACAGTTGAGCCACGGGCAGTCTACCGTCATGAGGAAACAGAAACTGTTCAGCTAGACCAGAAGCCCGAAAAAGGTGAGCCAGGCCGGGATCGAGCCCGTGACCTCTCGCATACCGGACGAGCGCTCTGCCGTTGAGCTACTCTGGCTATTGATGGCGATTCTGGTGCGGTACAGAGTACTGACTCCCCACGGTGCCACGTAGGCGGGGCGAAGAGTGAAACACGCAGGATACAACTTTTCCCCCAATCTGCCGTTGCGGTGCGCTCTCTGTCGGGGCATCGCGCGGCTATGGGCGGCGCGACTGTTGGGGGCGCGCGGCCTGTGCGGCACGATTGTATCCTTCATGACACAACCTCACTCTGAAGTGTCTACGTGGCACAACCACAACCAGCTGCCGGCGTCACACCTGCGCAGTGGAAGCGTGGTAAGAGCCCATAACCTCACGGGGAAACAGAAACTGTACCGCTAGACCAGAAGCCCGAAAAAGGTGAGCCAGGCCGGGATCGAGCCCGTGACCTCTCGCATACCGGACGAGCGCTCTGCCGTTGAGCTACTCTGGCTATTGATGGCGATTCTGGTGCGGTACAGACTACTGACTCCCCACGGTGCCACGTAGGCGGGGAAGAGTGAAACACGAAGGATACAACTTTTCCCCCAATCTGCCGTTGCGGTGCGCTCTCTGTCGGGGCATCGCGCGGCTATGGGCGGCGCGACTGTTGGGGGCACGCGGCCTGTGCGGCACGATTGCATCCTTCATGATACCGACAGCACTTGGAGAACCAGGGGTCGGACGTTGCGAGAGTTCGTGGGCACTGGAGGTTCAGAGCTCAGCGTTTACCCACCAGAGTTAGGAAAGCCTTTAAGGCCCAGAAGTCAGGTGCTCGCCTGCGCCCCGCCATTAGGGCGCTAGAAAGGTATCTGGAGCTGGAAGAGTCAGAGGTCCGACCGGTCAAGTCCCTTGCACTTTGGAGAGCAGGGCAAAGGCGAGTGAGGAAGAGCCCGCTTGGTCCTACAACTAGTAAGCCCCAGTTGAATCGAGAAGAGTTAGAGAAGTGCCTGAAGCACCTCGTCAGGGTACGTGACTTCAACCGCCGACGCCGAGCCATTTTGGATCAGGAGTTTGGACGGTTCGTTCGCGTAGCCAAGCCCCGCCCCGTCGAGGGAGAAGAACTCTCACCACCAAAGAGAACTTCGAGGCCCAGTCGGCCGTGGCTGACCAGAAGCAGGGCTCGCCAGGCCTTGGGTCCGAAACGTAGACCATGGCTGTCTCCTGAAGACAAGGCGCTTCGAACCTCTCGATTGCGACGCAGATACGAGTTGGAGGATAGGGAACTGGCTTCTACCACAACAGAGCGCCAGGCGGACTTCCACGCCTTCGTGCAGGAGGAGTTGGATAGGGAAAATAGGGAACTTCAGCAGGATAATGAGCTGATGCACCGAGACGAGCAGGTCAGGAAGCACATAGCGGCTAAATAGGCCGCAGCGTCAGTTCACGTCGCGGTTTCCCCCCCAGACTTTCCGGAGCGAAGTGCAGTTCAGAAGGCAGTTGCCATCGGCCTGCTAGCTGACGCGTGCACTTACTTCCTCCCGGACTCTGACTCCGACGCAGAAGGGGGAACGTCAGTCACCCGCCTGGACTGCATAATGCAGGATGGCGATATCAGTCCGAGCTGGTGTGAGTCCCTGGCAACGGTATCCTCGATGGGAGCGCGCCCGAGGAGTTTTGACAGGCACAGTCGCACACCGACGTTGCTGTTGTTTTGGGCCTGGATCACGGGCGTCAGAGTCAAAGTGTTGGTGGATTCGGGAGCGTCCACCAACATTATTGCGGAGAGTACATTGCAGAAGCTCACCGGCGTCAAGCCGGTGCGCCACGAGCAAGCCATGCGAGTTCGAGTGGCTGACGGCACCACGTATGATGCTAATTCCTGCATCAGACCCAAGCTCTTTGCTGAGACGTCAAAAGGAGCGTACGGCCAGCAGGTTGAGCTTCGGGTGATGCCCCTTGACCTCAAGGTGGATGTCATCTTGGGAGGTCCTTGGCTGGCAAACCTTTCCCCAGTTACACTGGATTATAAGAATTGGGGTTCGGTCCGGTTCACCAAGGGCAGGGAAGAGGTCGTCATCACCGGCTGTTCGCCGGGATCCCCGGACCCCGGTCGCCCCAAGGACACAGCAATGGCACTGGTACAGGGAGTCATTTTGAGTCAACGTCGAGCTCGTCGGGACCTGCGGGCCCTCCGAGCCAAAGAGGAGCAAGCTTTCGTTGTCTACCTCGCCCCCGATGGGTCTTTTGGCGCGTCGGCTTGCAACAAGGGGGGGGAGATTCCGACGAGGATTCCCCCAACGATGTCGTAGCAGGCCTAGCGTCAGAACCCTCCTCCGGGTCCGAGGATAGTGAGGTCAGCGTGCGCCCCAGCACAACGGTGCCGGACGGAGCAGGGGAGTCTGAGGAGCCGGGAGGGTTGGTTTCGGACAGCTCCGATTCCGGCTACAGTGACGTGGACGGGGCGTGTCATTTGCGGAAAGTAGGGGCGGTGGTCGAGGATATTAGGCCGAAGGGATTTGCGAGTACGGTTGACGAGGCCGGGGATCATCCTGACCCTCTCAGCGTTTTCGCTAGCAAGCAGGAGGCGAACGGGGCATTTGCATTGCTCCCGCCAGCGGTGCGTAGACAGGCGATAGAGGATCACGCAGCCGGGAAGCCACCCACCTGGCACGCTCAGGCGGCCGCGGCGCTCCAGCAGGGCCGAGGTCTGGTCGCGGAGCGTCGACCCCGAGCACGGCGTAAGCGAGTGCGTTGGCGTGACCAGGTCGCAGCAGTCGGTCAGCCTGGTGCTGAAGGTGGCCCCTCCACTGAGCAGCCGCCGGGACCAAAAGTCCCCACCGTTCCGAGCCCTCAGGAGCAGAAGTCGAGAGCCCCGGCACCAGTCGTTCCGCCAGTCACTACCCCGCCGCCAGCTCCACGGACCACAGATCAGGCCCCCCCGGAACCTCCGGAGGACGAAATAGACGAGACAGTGTCGCCAGAAATCTGGCAGCAGCTTAGGGACCTCGCTGGAAAAGGAATTTGCGGATGTCATTTGCACAGAGCTACCGGACTCGGTCCAGTCAAGGGAGTACAAGGCCGGCATCCGGCTCCGGCCAGATTAGAACGGGAACCCCTTACATCAGCGAGGATACAAGTTGTCGCAGGAGGAGTTGCGGCAACTCCGGCAACAGCTAGACGAACTCTTAGCCAAAGGGTACATACGACCCTCAGCCTCTCCGTGGGGCTGTCCCGTGTTGATGGTCCCCAAGCCAAGTAACCCCAAGGAGCTGCGTCTAGTCATCGACTACAGACAGATCAATGAGATCACGATCAAAGATAAGTATCCCCTCCCGGATGTGCAGAGTCTCTTAGATGACCTACAAGGGGCTACCGTCTTCTCTACGATGGATGCCCTTTGGGAATTTTGGCAGGTCCCTGTGGGAGCGGATGACGTGGAGAAGACTGCATTGACTACGCACTTTGGAGCGTACGAGTGGTTGGTCATGCCTATGGGATTGTCAAACTCCCCAAGCACCTGGCAAAGGATGATGACCCAGTATCTCGGGCACCTACCCTTTTGCAGAGTATTTGTAGATGACATCATGATTTTCTCAGCTGAGGTTCCGGGTAAGAGCGCCCATGAGGTACATCTCGACCACCTCCGCCAGGTCTTAGAGGCGTGTCGAAAGAATTCCGTCTATCTTAAGAAGTCAAAAGTCAAACTGTGCAAACGAGCAGTCCGGTTCCTAGGGCACGTGGCGGATCGGGATGGATGTCGCCCACAGCAGGATAAGGTCGCGTCGGTGCGCGACTGGCCAGACCTAGAGACTGTCACACACGTGCGACAGTTCCTGGGCATGTGTGGCTTCTACCGAAGGTACATCCAGAACTTCGCAGACCTCGCGTGCCCGCTGACCCGCCTCACCAAATCCGGCGTGGAATGGACCTGGGGCGAGAATGAAAAAGCAGCATTTAAACAGCTGAAAACTGCTTTGATTTCTTCCCCAGCCTTGGCCCTACCCGATCAAAAGGGCGCCGCAGACGGCTCCAGACCCTTCTTCGTGCAGACAGATGCCAGTGGGGTAGCACTAGGGGGTGTACTCATGCAGGATCAGGGACGAGGCTTGCAGCCCTTGGCCTTTGAAAGCCGGCAGTTCTCCAGCGCAGAGCAGAACTATCACGCTGGGGAACGAGAGCTTTGTGCCATCCATCATTGTACCACGGTCACCTGGAGACATTATCTGATTTTTACATCATTTAAGCTCATGGGGGACCATAAACCCCTCCAGTGGCTCTTCGCCCCAGCTAGGGAGCTCAGCCGACGTCAAGCTCGTTGGTACGAGGACTTGGTAGAGGTAGGAGTCCATCAGATGGAGCACGTGCCAGGACGCTGCTTGGTAGTACCGGATGCGCAGTCCCGGCGACCAGACTATCAGGAAATGTCAGCCAGGGAAGGCTTGAAGAAAAAGGGGATATATAGTGGATCGCGCCACGGATGGACCCAGGGACTCTGAGCCGAAAGGCAAGAGATCCGAAGAGGACGAGGATCCTACCTCTGTCCTAGGAGCCACCTTCGAGTATAGCGATTCCGAGGACGAATCCTTCCCTCCCACCAGTCCGTCACCAGTCATTGGTGAGCTCACCCATCTGAACGGGCTCACTTGGGTAGAGACGCAGGCCCTCTGGCTGGACGCAGTTGACACCCTAGCAGTAGGCGAGAAGTCCTTAAGGGATGCCGAGTCGCTAGCAGTCATGACCATAGCAAACCGAGCTAGCGAACAGGCCGCAGCAGAAGTCCAGAGTCATCCAGAGGGAGCGGAAGAAGCACCTGAAACCGCCGAGTCCCCACATCATGAGACCCAGAGTCATCCGAAGGCAGCCAGAAAGGCACCTGAGCCCGTTAAGTCCCCAGAAGGTAGCTCCCACTACGACCAGGTCGTGGATCGCCAGGACTGGAAGCTGATCAGGGAGCGCTTTGAGAAGATAGCGGCCGAGTACGGGATGTTTGAGGTTGACGCGTGTTGCGACTCCATGGGCGTTAACCGGCAGGTTGCCACCTATTGGATCGACTGCTTGAAGGAAAAGTGGCGCGGGAAACACGTTTGGTGTAACCCCCCTTACACGAAGGATTCGGACTTGATAGAAAGAATCCTTCGGCATTTCCTTGCTGAGTGGCGCGCCGATCCGGAAAACACCTCGGCAATGTTCCTTCTGCCAGACTATGACGCTCCCTGGAGGCGGTTGATTCACCCCAAATATGGGCTTCATCCGGTCAAAGTCTTTGATATGAAGGACGAGAGAGGTCGTCCCAACCACCTCTTCGAGTCTCCCGATGGAGGTCGGCCCCCGCTGCGCTGGCCGGTCCTTCTGGTTTGGGCCCCCGCAGCCAGTAGGGCGAAGCCCCGAGCGCCACCTGCGCGAAAGGACAGTGAGACGGAACCCGACGAGCCTT
>LGRX02033847.1:0-29222 GCA_001247695.2 Cymbomonas tetramitiformis | reverse complement strand
GACCCGCTAAATAATCACATGGACCCGCAAGACAATCATACGGACCCGCTTAATAATCACATGGACCTGCTGAGTAATCATATGGACCCATCGAGCGAGCGCCCAAACGGGCGGGGTCCATGCTGGGTCCATGTGATGCATTCCATACGGGTCCATGCGAGGTCCATGCGTCGCATGGACCCGTTGGTAGGAATGTCTGACCATCGGACCCATGTGGTCCTCACCAGTCCATGTGGGGTCCATGTGGGGTCCATGTGATGATAACCGAGTGGTCCCCGTGAAGTCCATGCGATTATACCTATTGGTCCATGCGGGGTCCATGTGGGGTCCATGCGTCGCATGGATCCGTAGGAATGTCTGACCATCGGACCCATGTGGTCCTCATCGGTCCATGTGGGGTCCACATGCTACGTACACAGTGAGGGGTATCACATGGACCCCACATGGATCCCGCAGGGAGGGTCCATGTGAGGTCCATGTGACTGAAAACCGCATGGACCCCACATGGACCTTCAATGGACCCCATATGGACCCCTAGGGAGAAATGTCTGACCATTTGGGTCATGCGAGGTCCATTCCAAGTCCACGGGGGTCCATGTGAGGTCCACATGGAGTCCATGTGATTTGTGAATCACATGGACCCGTCCCTATTTGGTAGGGTGTTGGATGCGGGCCGTCTCTCAAGGGTCCCGATTATGAAAATTTTCGTGAAAATTGTGCGATTTTTATGATCTTGCCATACTTAAAATGAAAATTTTGCGCCTGCGGCGGGCAAATTTGAAGATTGGCCGGGCTGGCCGAAAGTGGGCCAGTAAAAAATCCAAATGCGGGCCGCTTCGAAAAAAGAAAGCATTCTTCTCTGAATTGGGGCCATAGGCCGCGTCATTTCGATGTAGGTGGCATATGAGTGCTTTCAGGTCATATTTAGGTGCCCAACAATTTACTATGAACCTTGGTTGGGGCTGAAACTCGATGTAGCCATATGGAATTCATGCGTGATAAGCGGGGGTGAGATCGCATAAAATTAAATAAAACGGTCGGTCCTCCCACACGGACCGGAATCGCCAAAGCTTTATGCACCTACTAGAAGACGGCCTTTCGTATGCTTCTAGCATACGCAGTATCAAACGTATACAGCCAGCGCAGGAACTCCAGGAATTAGATGCAGTCCGTTCGCCTCCTCCGCTCGTCCTGATCCGCGTGTCACAAGACGAAGAGGCCTTAAAGTATTATTCTCTATGTACACCGTATCACGGTAAAGTATGAGTATCGAGTATCAGTATGATAATGAGTATACTAGGTCTGGCAGTATCCAATATCAGTATGCGTATGGAGCCTCGCTTGCCCCTTCGCCTTCGCTCGCGAGTTGCGACGTTCACGTTGCGACGTTACGACTCGATGGAAATAATCTGAAATAAGATCTGAAATCTGTAATCTCAAATCTGTATTGGATTCGAATTGACATGACATGACATGGCATGCCATGCCGATACATGTCCAAGCGCAAGAGCGCGAGCGCAGACGAGAGAGAGCGAGAGCCATGTGGTATCGGATATCCAGGTATGGCAATGAGGCATCGGCACGGCATGGCATGGCACGATGGCATATGGTTTCGGGGAAAATCTGGAGCGTTGAAAAGAGTAAACATTTTTATTTGTGACGGCCCCAAATGTCTGTTTGATCTGAGACGCCCCTTGGATCGTGCGATGCACCAAAACGTAACAAAAACGAAATATGCATTCAGGCTACAATATATGTGAATATATATTAGGTTTCGGTCAAGTGCAAAACAACGCAGGGAGCGACACACAGTTCACTACAGACTAAGATGCGATAATAAAATAACGGTGGTGTTTTATTATTCTCGGAACTGGTAACCGGGGAGCAGGCTGATGTGACACCTCGGGTCAAGGGGTGATCACAGAGAGTTTGTGATTGTCCCCCACCTTGTGGGGGGGGCTGAATCACCACCTCACCCCGAAGGCATGAGATGCCACAACAAGGCATGCAAGTCTGCATCCCAAACCTAAACCCTAGGCAACATAGGCAACAGTTACGGGCCCAAAGGGACCTTTTGCAGTCCAACTAGAGGTGGATCCCCACATGGGCGTTGGCCCGAACGACTACTGCACTAGCTGTCAGTCTACATCATCCTATAGCAAGTTCCAAAAGGCTCGATCGAGCTGCGTGAAGGTACCGTGCTCCACGATGTTGTCGTTTGTGTTGGCGGTACGTGGAGGATCGCGTCCACGCACGTCACCAACCAATACCCGTGCGCGGCCATGGTGTAACGTGGCCAAGCACCACCAGAGGCAAGTGCCACGAGTGGCAGAGGGTACCGGAATATCCAAGTACACTAGATATCAGAAAGTCCCGTACTCGTGTGGATAAACTGTGTAAGATAAATAAACCCTAAGCTAGATATACCCGGAACGGTCTCGGACGGTCTCGGAGTCTAGCCTACCTGTGACACAGCGTGTGTCACAGAACGAACCTACAGATCAGTCAACAGTCCAGTGTTGGTCCTAGGGATCTGTCATAGGGGCCTGACCGGGACTCCCAGTCAGGGCTGCCTATACAGATTTCAGCACACCACCCCAGCACTGTGGGTGGTGACTGGCTAGGAGAGTCAGAAAATGTAAAGCCGTAAGTGTTAGGGCAGGAGCCAGGGTGACAAGGCCTAACTGCTAATCTAACTGTGCAATTCTGATACACAAATTAGAACCCTCTAGCTAGCACAAGAGCTGAAACTCACAGGCAATTAAGGTCCTGCTAAACTACTGAAAGGCTCTGTGCCAGCAAGTCAAATTGAAGATTTCAAAGGTGTCAAAGTAAAACCATAAACCAGATTGAAGAAGTCTTTGAGGTCACAGGAGTTCCGCACACCACCATGTTGGTGTGCCTCCAGAGTGAGCAAGAAGTCAATCGACAACACCAAAGTAGTCGGCGGCGGCCTCACTTAAGTCCGATCCGAAGGGAGGATTCCCGAACGGACCTCTCTCATGTAGAGCCATACCGTAAAAGAAGGCCATGTCGAAAGTTAAATCTGCCCGAGCAAGGTCCTGAAAGATGTGAGGGGGCTCAGGCGGCTCAAGCAGTGGCACATTGTCAGCCAACGAGAAACCTTGAGCCGGGATCACAGAATCAACAAAATCATCCGTAGAGTAAAATGACGGAGTTTCCCAATCGAGATTGCCACTTGGCGAAGGCATCTCCGTAGCCGGTGCACATGCCGACACAGCAGAAGCCGTGGAAGCCGAAACAGCTACACCTGCAAAAGAAATGCAGAAGAGAGAGAGCACCGCGAGAGCGCCGATTGCCGGCGTGCCAAATCCGAAAGGCGGCACACCGCACCCGATAGCACTGGCCGGAGCCCGTGGCTTCACCGCGAAAGCAGGGTAGATATCTTCCGCGGAGGTGACTCGGCCCGCATTGGGAATTTACTTCGGCCACATTTCGGCCCGTCTCGGCCCGAACCCAAAATTGCCCGCCGCAGGCGCAAAATTTTAATTTTAAGTATGACAAATTGTCAAAAATCGATAAAATTTTGGAAATTTATCGATTTTCCCCTCAATGCGACTCGGCCCATCCGCAACTTTTCCTTCGGCCCGCCTTCGGCCCGGGCCTCCGTGACACGGCCCCGGGCCGGCCAATCCCAGGAAGATATCTTCCCTGCGCGAAAGTACCGTCGGCGAAATCCTCGTAGTCGTCCGTGTCATAGCCCGTCAGGTCAGACGGGTGGACGGCGGCGTGATTTACCGTCGGCACGAAGCCTCCGAACTCACCGCATGTCGCCTCCGTAGTGGTTACCCGCGCCGATTGAGTTGGCGCGGGCTGTACATCCTTTACCTGCGAAACAGGCATAGCAGGGGCCGGCACGGCGGACGCCGATGCCGCCGCACCACCTGCCGGAACCTGCCCCTCCGGTGTGATCCCCGCCGCAGCGGCAGGGCCACACACCAGAGCCGATGCATGCTCCTCAACCGCACTCCCAGGAACAAAGGACGCGTGAGTGTAATGTACCTTTTCTTGGGCGGCCTGAACCTCAGTGGTGAGGGCATCAAGCCGCCGCAAAATGTCCTCGTCGCCCGCGCCGTCGGCCGCAGGCTGCACGCTGAAGCCGTAGGCCGACACGTCGATGCCGCCAACACCGCCCGCGGAAAGCACAGCGGGAGGACCGTAAGCCGACGCCGCACGGGCGAAGGCCTCCGGACCATCATCCGCAGCCTCCTGGAAGACCTGCACAAGCGCCAAGGTGTGGAGGCCCTCCGCATCCTCCTCCTCAATAGGAATGCAGAAGGCCGCTGCCGTGGCCGACGAATGCTGGCGCCCACCAAGAGGGCAGTCGCGGTACGCGTGATAGGCGTCACCTTTGCCCGCTTTCCGGCAGCGGTGGCAGAGGGGTTTCGCCTTCATGTTGTCCCTGTCGAACCCCACAGGCGGTGCCGCGTGCACACCCACCCGATGGCCTCGCGGATGCTGCTTACTCCGCGGCTGTTGTTGTTGCTGCCGTTGGGCCGCGCCCGCACGATTGCCTTGCACGAGCGCCTTCAAGGCGGCGATCTCGTCGAGGAGAACGGCGTACTCAGACGACGTGATAAGCGCGGAGGGCTTGCCGCCCGCCCCCAGCGTCTGCTTTTCACGCACTGTCACCCCATCGTCCGACTGCGCCCAGGCCTGAAAGATAGCCACGACGAGGGCCTGAAGCGAGCGGAGAGTGACCCCGCCGAGGTCACCCGCAAGCGGGTACCGCACCTTCACCGCCGCGTAGAAGACCGGGTCGAGGCGGTTGTAGAGCGACAGCTTGCGGGTCTCGTCGGTGGGTTGCCAGTCAGGAGCACGGTTATCCCGCACCAGACGTTGCTCACGAGCCAAGATGGGCTGCGGGTCAACGCCTGCGGGATAACGTAGAGCCGCGTGCTCCTGCTGGTGGCTCTCACGTAGCGCGGCAGGCACGCTCCCCTTGATGACGGTCGACAAGGGCACGACGTCCATCTCGGTCAGCCGAGGAGTCCGTACCGCGAAGCCAGGTGTCCGCCACAGAGTTGCGCTCCACGACGAGGGCCAACACGTCGTAGAGAAGCCCATTAACCTTCTCGACAACCAGAGAGGTGGGGTCGTCGAGGTCAAAGGGAGTCAAATCCAGCCCAGCGGACTGAAACTCGGTACGAAGCTGCACCACCAGCTCGGAGAGGCGGTCCGCGTCGTCAGTGCCACGATAATGATGTTTCTTGGAACCAAGGATATCCTCGCGGATACCCTTGGCCCAAGCCCGATGTAAACGCCCCTTGTACACCGCGTCAACCGTGGCATGTTGGTCGACTAGGTGCTTCCGCAACGCGACAGCGGTGTCGGAGTTGCTGGAAGCAGCAGGGGGCACCACAGGTGGGGTGCTAGCGGTCGGAGTGTTCCGAACCGCATCCAAAAGCCGTATTGAGGCGTCCAAATCGGAGTCCTTCAATAGGCGTTTGCGAGCTCGAGTAGATGTTGCCATACTGTTGAAAGCCAGAGAAAAGATGATGCGCGGCAGCACGTTTGGGTGTTGTGGCGGAAATGGAACGAAGACGTAACGGCAGAACGTGCGGAGCGGCGAAAAGAGCGTGGGGCACTTGCAAATGTCGGTGTGGTCGAAGGTGTCCGGAGCACCAGCCCAAAATACGTGAACCAACGGGATCAGTGCAGGTAGAATAACGTAAATGAACATTGCCAAAACCAAGCAATAGCAACGCGCGGTGCCCATGACTCGCAGCCGTAAAAGACGTCTACCGTAAAGCCATGTCCCAAATCCTAGTCGCACCCAAACGCGCAAGTACGCACCACCTCTTCAAGCGGCTGCTTAGCCAATCATGGCCAAGATAGCAAGTGGAAAGAAAACGTGGATGGGGCCACGACCTACCGGAATATCCAAGTACACTAGATATCAGAAAGTCCCGTACTCGTGTGGATAAACTGTGTAAGATAAATAAACCCTAAGCTAGATATACCCGGAACGGTCTCGGACGGTCTCGGAGTCTAGCCTACCTGTGACACAGCGTGTGTCACATAACGAACCTACAGATCAGTCAACAGTCCAGTGTTGGTCCTAGGGATCTGTCATAGGGGCCTGACCGGGACTCCCAGTCAGGGCTGCCTATACAGATTTCAGCAGAGGGGGAGGAGTGTGGGAAGGCGAGTTGCGGGAAATGCGGAAACTAAGGGGCTCGCTCGAGTACAAAGGTGTCGAACGCACGAGGAAGTGGGGGTGGGAGACGAAAGGCGTTCCCAAGCACCACCACATCGTAGCGAGGTAGCACACAACGCGAAGGCGAGGAATGCGGTGAGGTGCTTTCGTAGGAGTCAAAGGCTCAAAGCACTCGTTGTCGATGGTGAAAATGTCGGAGACGTGCTTGGTGTCTGGTGCGCAAGCACCACAAGACACCTAAATACCAAAGCCAGAGGTAGAATGTTGTCGACGTAATAATCGAAGAGAGACCAAAGCTGAACGAACAGCGGCAATACGTGCGCGCTGATGTGCAGTGGACATGGTCGCTGACTGCTGACCGCAGAATTCGCGAACCCAAAGATAGGGTTTCAAGGCGTAAAGGTAACGTGTCGAAAAAGTAACCAAATCGAGCGATGTAGAAGTCAAATTGGGCTAAAATTCGACGAGGAAACAAGCGGCGAGGTCAAAAACGTCGTGCGGCAAGCCAATTTTCCGGCAGCAGAGGCGCTGTTGGCCAGAGTGTTGAAGTGCGTAAACGTCGGTATAAGAGGTCGGTAAACACGGCCGTTGCTAGAACAAGCGTGAGGCCAAGATCTCGGGGGAACAAAGTCGGAATTACAAATGTCCGGGGTACGTGCGGAGGATTTTTCGTGAGAAGAAACGCGTTGTACGTGCGGGTACGTGCGGGTTACGTGCGCGTTGAGATCCCCAATACGTACCACGTATGTGATGGCAAAGCTAACCACTGGCGATTCCCCGTTTGGTGCTATGGCTCTGAGTATGCCACGCCACTGATTCCCCGTTTGGTGCTATGGCTCTGAGTATGCCACGTCACCAGTGGTTAGCTTTGCCATCAGTATGATGGGACGGCAAATCCCGAATACGGGTATCCATACGTATGCGACGGTGGGGCCCCCGAGGTATGGATACCTCGATCTTCGTCTGCGTACTACAATACGACTAGCACTACAGTGACAGTGCCACCGCACCGTCTGAGCGTCTGTGTCCGGTCACTCTAGAGTCCAGACGAAAGCCGCAAAGGAGTCATCGTTTCAAATTGAAACTGGCCTAAATCCATTGCTCTCACCGAAAGCACTCGTTTTCGCACAATCTCGCGGCCTCGCGCCCGCTGCCCGTGCAACAAAACTGGAACCTCAGCCCCCCAGATCACTGGTCACAATATGTTGGATATACCCCTAGGACTCGGGATATATTCACTCAGTGATAAGTTTTCTCAGAATGTGATAAAGTTGATAAGTTAACCCGATATAACGGGCATAAACAGTTAGGGTTCGGGTTCGGGTGACAGTCATACACACTACTATAGGAAGAGTCACAAAGCAAGCGGTGTGACTGTTCCAGCACACCACCTAGTGTGGTGACTGGCTAGCCGAAAGTGAAACCTGTGAACAAACACCATCTACAACGGTGGAAATTGGGCTCTAAGGGAAGGCCTGTCCTTTCTGGCAGGGCGGTTCCCAGTCAAGAGTCGTAAATCTGAAACCGGTCCGTGATCGGACCCCTCTGCACATACAGTTACGGTCAATCTCACTGTGCAGGAGCGGCATGATTAACTTGCTAGCCACTAGTTGGCGGTGGCACTGCTGTGCCAGCCCGCAGCACAGCCATGGTGCCGTGAATTGGAGTTGTCGATGCCGTGTTTGAATCATTCGTAGAGCCAGAAAAGGAATCTGAATTTTGTCGATCGTCGTGCACAGCCGCATGGTCCCCAGAGCTCTGCTCCTCGTCATCGGACGAGTACGGCGGTGGCGGGTAAGGTGGTGACTGTGGAACATAATCAGGGTCGGGATTATACAGCCATGGCGGCCGCGGGACATTGCGGAGAGTGTGGAACCCCTGTCGTAGCTCCCGATACCGCGTCTGCCGATGCGGCGGGATAGCAGCCGGCGCCGCAAAAGTGAATGCAGGCTCGTTGTCGTTTGTCTCAGCAGCACCACCGACCTCCAGGCCGGCGTGGTCCGGTGCACATGCCTCGCCAGGGGCGGCAGCTGTGAGTGGCGCCGCGGTGGCGCATACACAAAAGAGCGCACAAAGCATTACCGCAATCGCCGAAGAGCGGGCAAACCCCCAAGGCGGTGCACCGCATCCCGGACGAGATGCTGTAGGGCGCGGGACCGCATCCTCACCGTCAAATAGAGTCACACCCAGCTGCAGAGTCGTCTACGTCGCCGTCGCAAGAGTCGGTCTCCGACTCGGCGTGCATGTACCGCATCGCGAAGTCCTTGCCCTCAGCCGTGATCGAGAGTCCCCCCATCCGCGCGATCTTGTCCGCAAAGCAGAGGTCGGGCTCGTGCGCGTGCATGGGGTCCACCGGCATCATGTCACCGGCGTCGGACGCCTCCGACTCGTCCGGGTAAACATGCGTGATTGCCGCCGGCGGTGGCGCCGGCGGTGCGTCCTCGCGGACATGCGTGCAAGCGGCAGCCGAGATCCCGCTCCCGACACCACCGACCGTGAAGCCGCCCATGTGGGTGGCAGGCTGGCAGTAGGGCAGGAATTCCTGCAACGCACCGTCTTCCCGCTCCGGCTCGATCCCGAAGGAACACGCCGAAACGCCGTCGAGCATCTCGGCTTGCCCCCCGCCAGAAGGCAGAGCGCATCGAACCGCTCGCCGTCGTGCTCGTCCATGGCCGTCTGAAACTGCTCCGCCAGCAAGTCGTTCTCGATGTCACCGAGGGAGAAGCTGTGGAAGCTTCCCCCAGCGCCGTGCTTGCCGCCGTTCGGGCAGTCGCGGTGCCAGTGGCGGGCCTCGTCTTTCTTGCACGTCGAATTTTGGCAGAAGGGAATGAAGTCGCCGCTGCCCTTGTGAAAGGCAACGCGCTTCCTCACCCGCGACTGCGGCCAATTTCCCCCCGTCGGGAGGTCACCTGCTGCAAAACGAACACCGGAGCCGCCTCCCCCGTTGCCGATATTGTTCTTGTCCGCCCGCGGGGTAAAGCCCCGCCCGTTGACCTTGTCCGTGAGGACCTTCAGCTGCCGCTTCACGTCGAGGATGATGGCCGCGAGGTCGGACAGCTGCGAGGTGTCGCCGTCAGTGGCCACGGCCGCTGCGGACAGGGCGAACGAGGCAGTGTGCGTACCGGCCGCCACGTGTCGGGCGTAGCACTCGAGGACCCATTGTTGAATGGTAAGAAGGTCCACGGCCGCTCGCTGCTGGTGGGTGAAGAGCCTCGACACCACCGGCGCGTAGAAAGCAGGGTCCAGCGCGGCGAGGAAGAGCTCCTTCACCTCGTCATCGTCGAGGGTGTTGCGCCTCTTGGCGGACCGTAAGGCCGCGTTGAAGTCCGTGATGGACTCGGACGGGTCGGTGTGGGCCTTAAAGCGGACGCCAAGGAGGTCCGATGTCCCCTGGAAGGGTGCACCGGAGTCCAGCAGACGCCGTGCGAGCTCCAGCAGGGCCCGCTTGCCGTCCAGAGGGTGCAAGGTCGCAGACGCCTCGAGCCAGTCACCCGCTGGAGAGGCGGGAGACACGATGAGCTCGAGAGTTGAGAAGAGGAGCTTGTTGGCCTCGGGCCGCACGGCCAACGTGGAGTCCTCCAAGTTGAACATAGGGGCAAACAGCGCGTCCTCGGCCTCGAATGCCTCCTGGAGAGCAGGCACCAGCTTGGAG
The DNA here is from genome assembly GCA_001247695.2 of Cymbomonas tetramitiformis. Taxonomy (NCBI): domain Eukaryota; kingdom Viridiplantae; phylum Chlorophyta; class Pyramimonadophyceae; order Pyramimonadales; family Pyramimonadaceae; genus Cymbomonas; species Cymbomonas tetramitiformis. The sequence continues at coordinate 19,389 of LGRX02033847.1, read as the reverse complement.
AGGAGCACCTGAGCGTTCGACTCCGTACCCGTAAACCGGTCATGCTTGTCGGGAAAGCATTTCCGGATGACGTGCTTCGCCACGCTCTCGTCGAAGCGCTCACGCGTGAGCGAGCGAACACCCGCCAAGAAAACGGCTTGGGCGGAGTTCGCAGCTGGAGCACCAGCGGGCGCCGGCGTAGCCGGCGTGACGGAATTACGTGCGGCAGCGGAGTCGAAAATTGTAGCTAGTGAGCGTCGGCGTGACGCCATACTTGAGGTCAATCTAGTCGCAACCATGATGTAGAAGACTATAGAGACGAAGTGAAGGTAAATGGGGCGAGGTGCGGAAGGAGCGGCGGCCAAAAGTCGTGAGGCGGTTGTCGAGGAAAAGAAGGAAAGCTGCGGCGTAAAAGATTCCCCAAACGTGCATGTGGATCTAACAACGCGGCCAAGGAACTTGGTGTCGGATCCGACCAAAATTCCAACGTCTACCAACGCGTAGTACGGGAAAATCAAGCAGCCACGAGCCCGAGCTCTCCGTAAGTCCAATCAACCAGCCGCGTAACTAGGCCATACCGCTCCGCCGCGCCTCTAGAGGAGCCCCTCACTCCATCTCAAGCGTCGGTGTTTAGCCTGACATGGCCAAACAACGCAGTGTCTAAACAAAGAGTGCGTGGGGCCAAACCTGTTGGATATACCCCTAGGACTCGGGATATATTCACTCAGTGGATAAGTTTTCTCAGAATGTGATAAAGTTGATAAGTTAACCCGATATAACGGGCATAAACAGTTAGGGTTCGGGTTCGGGTGACAGTCATACACACTACTATAGGAAGAGTCACAAAGCAAGCGGTGTGACTGTTCCAGCACAATACGTTTTTGTCCCGAAAATGGTCGAAATCGCTCAAGCTCGGCGAGTACCGTCGAAAACGGCATTTTCCAGGCACTTCTGGGACTTGAGGCAGGTATTCTCCAAAATTTGGGAATACCCGTATCCACGAGTGTGAGACGGCAACAACCCAATACGCGTCTATACATACGTATGGTACGACAACCGCGTTGCCGTATCCGGCGAACTCAACGTGCGGGTTACGTGCGTGATCAAATCTGCCGAAAAAAGGATGCCACTCCAAAATATGGTGGTGACATAACTTGATGAAGAAGGCTACTATATATATATATATATTAACATATATATTAGGTTTCGGTCAAGTGCAAAACAGCGCAGGGAGCGACACACAATTCACTGCAGACTAAGATGAGATAATAAAATAATTGTGGTGTTTTATTATTCTCGGAACTGCGGGCAACGCGGGGAGCAGACTGACGTGGCACCTCGGGTCAAGGGGTGAATGAGAGAGTGTGTGTGTGATTGTCCCCCACCTTATGGGGGGGCTGAAAGTCTCATCTCACATCATAGGGTCCGAGAATGGTGTGCCCACGTGTCCACGTGGTATAACAAATTCTGAGGCGATTCGATCGTAGGGTTCGTAGCCTTCCGGGCACCCTTGACCCTACCCTTCAATGTTAGAATCGGTACTAGATTCTTCCATTCTACTTTCTAAGTTACTTTGGAAGTTTCGTTTTTTGCGATTTTCATTTTCGATTTCGATTTTGACTTTCTTTCGCATTTCCATTTTCATTTTGCATTTTATTTGGCCATCCCATGGCCCCTCAGTAGAGCGGCACCCCCGCCCGTTTGACAAGAAGCAAGAAATACATATATAAGGATATATATATATGTCGGGCGCTGAGGAGCGGAACAGTCTCGCAGGGGCAGGTCGTGCTCTCGGATACTGTACTAAGATGATATAAAATACTTAGGTGAGTGTTTTATAGCACACCGATAACTGTGACAACGGACACTGGTGACATCTCGGGCTGAGGGGTGACAGATAGGAGGCCCACTGTGCCCCCCCCTTACAGTGGGGTGGGCAAGATTGGGCTCCCCGTGACCGTCCCGCGGCGACCCCGGCGACGAAGAAGAGCTGAAGAGGGGGGGTCGCGCGCTCGCGCCGCCAGGCCTATTCTTAATTCTATATCAATTTTGTATTTTCATTCGATTGCGGATTGGTGCATTCGACTGAGTTGCTTTGAACTTCTGAAACCGCGCCGACGCCTTCGCTGGATCGTCCATCGTGCGGTGGTTCGTGCGGTGGATTCTTACACCTTGGTGAAAAGTTCGCGGCCGCTTGGAGTGTTTCCAGTGTAATGCTACTGTCACAGCGCCTGCATGGATACGCTCTGAGCTTACAGTAAGCTTTCAGCCCCATAGGACCATTGCAGACGAGAGCTCTTGACTTCGATTGTCAGATATGTCTTCTTTCGGATGCAGGAGAGTACTGCGCGACGATGAACATTAAATCGACGATATTCTGCACAATCACTGTACTGATATCATTCCACATAGCGAACATCGAAGTACATTCTGTTGACGCCGTAGTAAATATGAGTATACTTCAAAATCTCTTGGACAGCTTTATAGTCGCTCCGAAGATTTCTGAAGAGAAGCCTGTCGTCTGTTCACATTGCGGTACAGCCTAATCGATCTTTCGCGCACCCTTATGCCTCGATATGCATTTCCTTCTCTCGACTTCTGAAGAATTCGGATTGTGCAGCTTGTTAACACTACGTTTGCGTATCGTTTCAGGTGCGCGCATGACATTGAACGACCTGGCATATGGCGCTAAAGTTTCAAGGCTACCACGTGAGATCCCGCAGCCGGGCCCTACCCCCCCACGTTAAAAGCGAACTGCAGACCTTAGGCAACGGTGCAAAGAAAGCTGTTCAACAAGCGAGAGTTTGCCCACATTCTGCACACGGTTTGTCGGGTGTAAAGACGGTTGTTTATATCGGCCTTGCCTGCGCTATCCTCTACGCATCACGGGTTGTCAAACATTATCAACCGAACTGCGGCGAGAGGTCAGCTCGTCAGGGGATGACTCAGGGCGCCCAGTACGCGTTGCTTTTCTGTCGAGCTCAAGGATACGGAACTCCGCGTAGATAGCAAACACGAGGCCAAACCATGTCGCTCACTCGCTGTCATACGCTTTCGATGGATATGGTACGAGTTGGAGTTTGCTACAGGAGGCGCGCCTTCGTTTTGAGCCTCTGCGTGGCAGGCGCGTAGAGGCTCGCAGCGCGCAGTTCGAGCGAGTTTAAGGTACCTTGCGAAGGTTTCGACAGCAACTAACTTAGTTTTGTGTCCTGTTGAAGCTGAGCTCGCTGAGAGGTTCATCCAACTTGACCGTGACGAAGAGACCAATACCTTTTTGAACTCATGCCTGAGACGAAGCAAGACCTCGCGATATATCTCCGCGGTGAGGAGCCTCCGAAGCCCGGGTGCCCTTTTGAATCTCTGCGATCCCGGCTTTCGCCAACGTCCTTCTCTCCCTAGCCCGCCGCCACACGGTGCCTTGTGATCCCGTCTCGTTTACTCCGTACTTCAATATCTGCCAGGAAAGCTTTCGAGGATGCACCAACAGCTCGCCGAGTCCTTAAACGCGGGGGGGGAAATCGCAGAAACTGGCGCAACTCCTCCGCGTCGTATTATCACGCACCTCTGCCAACGGCGTTTTGGTAAGTCTTGGTCTGCATGGTTCATCCCTTCTTCCACACTCAAGGAGACCACTTGGCACGCGCGCTCTTTCACCGCCGCGCATTCCTGCGCGAAGCTGAGGAGACTTTTGTATGCGCGGAACGCAGGGAAGAGGATCGATGTTTGTCATGTCGAGCGCGCAGCTAAGCAAGCTGCTTGGCAAGGTGCGCAGTCGCGTCGAGGGCCCTGTTGCAGAACAAGTGCATGGCAGCACCTGAGGCAAGAGGGAGCTCCAATCGTCGCTGATTTTGGAAACGTTAGTAGGGCTTCAGTGCGCAGAAGGCATGACCTCAAGCACCGGGGCGCCTGGGACAGGATGGTGTTCAGGCCACGGAGGGAGTGCTGCTCGATGTCGGCGCCGGTGACGGCAAAGTTACGGTGAGCCACCGCTTCACGTAGCCAAGTGATTCGGCTCCCTGTCGCATCCACCTTCCAGCATCATATTTCTAGGCTGCAGCTCATGGCGAGTGGCGAGAGCGTACCCTCAGGAAAAGTTCCTTCCGATGTTCTCCGACGTGGTCACCACGGAGCGTAGTATGCCAATGGTGCGCCACCCTCGCCTCCCGACCCCCGGGCCATGCCTCCGCCACTTTTTTATTTTCGCCACATTACTCTAGTGCTCGCTCCGACTGATGGCTCATCGGTCTTCAGTGGAGATCGAGCGTCATGCGCTTAAATTTCGCGAAGCCGGCGGGCTCGTACTGTGTGTGCCGGCTCGATGTTGGGCCGAAGCATCCTCGCGCCCAAGGTGTGGCTGAAGTGGACGAGCCGAGGGCGGGGGCAGGTTCGGAGAATGAAGCAGAGCGGGAACTACGCCGCGGTGGTGTACGCGGAGGACGTCTCCGAGTGCGCGCGCCTTGCCACGGAGGCGGGTGTGGAGCTGCCCTCCGGCGGAACTCGGTTTGACGCGGTGGCACTGCTCAACGTCCTCGACCGCTGCGACAAGCCGCTCAGCTTGATGCGCCAGCTGCATGGGTGGGCCCAGTCCTTCGTTCGTGCTGAACCCTGAAACCCCCTAAAACCCCTTCGCCTAACCCTTTTTCATAGCGCCCCGATTCTGATTTCCTCAAACCAAGCAGCACAGGTGCACACCTCCTGATACAGGCGTGACGCCTGCGGGGAGGTGTTGAGCTTGCCTGTATCGAGGTAGCACAGGTGCACACCTCCTGATACAGGCATGCCGCCTGCGGGGAGGTGTTGAGCTTGCCTGTATCGAGGTAGCACAGGTGCACACCTCCTGATACAGGCGTGACGCGTGCGGGGAGGTGTTGAGCTTGCCTGTATCGAGGTAGCACAGGTGCACACCTCCTGATACAGGCGTGACGACTGCGGGGAGGTGTTGAGCTTGCCTGTATCGAGGTAGCACAGGTGCACACCTCCTGATACAGGCATGACGCCTGCGGGGAGGTGTTGAGCTTGCCTGTATCGAGGTAGCACAGGTGCACACCTCCTGATACAGGCGTGACGCCTGCGGGGAGGTGGTGAGCTTGCCTGTATCGAGGTAGCACAGGTGCACACCTCCTGATACAGGCGTGACGCCTGCGGGGAGGTGTTGAGCTTGCCTGTATCGAGGTAGCACAGGTGCACACCTCCTGATACAGGCGTGACGCCTGCGGGGAGGTGTTGAGCTTGCCTGTATCGAGGTAACACAGGTGCACACCTCCTGATACAGGCATAACGCCTGCGGGAAGGTGTTGAGCTTGACTGTATCAGGGAACGCTCCACCTCTTAAGCCTAAGCTGGAAGTTTATCGTGTTAGCGCTACGATTTCCGGCGGCGTACAAAAGGGTTTGCGCTTTAAGTCGAAGCGGGTTTGAACGGTGCTTGAGCTCAGCGTAGTGTCCGCTTGAGCTGGGACTTGGCAGTCGGTTAGACCGCATTGAAGGAAGACAACTGTTTTTGTGAAAGCGTTTCAGGCAAAATTTTAGAGGACCATTACTAATTTAGAGTTGGCTAAGGGCTCGGCCCAGAGTAGGGCCGGGAAATTAATATACTCATACGCCCGAAGGGCGTGTATTTTTTTCTCTTTTTCTGGTTAAGGGCTTGCAGGTCGTTGGAGGATGTAACAGCTATCTCACTACAGGCCCGATACTGAGCATGCATGGGCTGAGGCGTGGCAGGTTGGTGGAGGGCGGAAGTGGGCGGGTGATCATCGCCGTGGTGCTGCCCTTCCGGCCTTTCGTGGAGCACGGAGCCGAGCGCCGCAGCCCCATCGAGCGCCTCAACATGGACCCAAATGCATCATGGGAGGTGCGCCGGTCCTCCGCAGTCCAAAGAATGGCAAAAGGGGGAAGTGATGAAACTCCGACTCGACCCTTCCCGGGCTCTTGTTCTTTTCCTAGACTTGTGTTGTGGTTACAACTAAAGATCATGCGTCTACAATCTGATGTGTGCCGTGGTCTCTCTCTCATCAAGGCTCTCTTTGTGCAACTTCCGGCTTGAGGGATCGCCACTGGTTCGAGACATCACCATAACAAGCTCACATCGTACCGAATCTATGGCCGAAGGGACTGGAAGGCAAATGCATGAAACCTGGTCGGGGGCTAATCAAATGGTTTGGAAGACTGCCATGAGATGCACGCGGGTTGGAGAGGAAGGAACGGGGGCAGTATGCAGTGCACAAGATGTTGTCTGGAGATTGTATGGCTGCTGAGATCTTGGGGTTTGGAGGCGGTTTGCAGCAAAGCGTCAAAGATCTAACTGACAAATTGTTCTTGCCAACCGGGTTTCAAGTGGTATGCCACTCATTTGCCCTGGCCCTAGGCCCGCGTCGAATGCCCTGCTATTCAGGTTCACCTTGTGCTCTTCCCTACTCCTTCACGTCCGAAGAGTCGGATATGTTCTTGCTGAGCGTCGCACCCTAAAACCCTAAAAATATGGTCCTTCATGAAACCCTGATGGAGATTGATAACGCAGTTCAGACTGATGTTTATTTCGAGAGGAGGCGGGAAGTGTTCGAGTCCATGCTTTGATTGAGCCTTGGACTTTGTCTGATGTATGGCTTCACCACGGTAAGGTTTTGTGAGTTCGGACGCCTTCGGAGTCCCACGCGAGAGCGGTACTTGTGGTTATTGCTCGCTCGTCATTGACAACCAATGTTTTTTTTGCCATTTGTGCACTTACAAAAGTCGTATTGCAATGGCATCTTTGAGGTGGCATGTTCTGATTGGTTTTCCCGATAGTGGGTGCACATGGTAAGGGCCCTGTCAAAAAGCGTCAGGTAGGAAGGATGGTGTTCCCTCTGTCGTACATCTGTCCAAACATCAAAACATCTGTCCGCGCCTTGGGGCTCTTTCACCTACCGGGGGACTGGTGATCGACAACCACTTTGTGGGGTACGAGCATCTCGTTGTTAACGGGGGCGGCCACTGGGGTGCTTTGGATGATGGGATGTGGCTGTCCTTGTGGTACTTTTCTGGCGGGTACTGCCTCTTTGAGAGCGTCGGGGATTCGTCTGCGGCTCGCTCTTTCTTTGTCCGGTGCCTTGGGGCTTTTTCACTGCCAAGGAACTGGTGATCAACAGCCACGTTGTGGGGTACTGGAATCTCGGTGTTAACGCGGACGGACACTAGGGAGTGTTGGATGATGGGATGTGGTTGTCCCTGTGGTATCTTTGTTGCGGGTACTGCCTCTTTGGGAGTGTCTTGGATTTGTTTGACGCTTGCTCCCTCTCCATTTCCAGTGCTTCATGGTTAATACACATGCCGGGGGACTTGCGCTCTTTGATCCGGATGTGAGGTACTGGCAGATACCAGTACCTCAATGTGAATAGAGGTATGATTTATATCTACCTCTATATAAATAGAGGTATATGTAAATATACCTCTATATATACGTCGCTGTGAACGGGGACAGCCGCCGGGTGGAAGTGGGTTTTGGGAAGCGGTTGTCCTTGTGATGCCATTCTGGCGGGCACTGCCTCTTGGAGAGCTCGGTGGATTCGTCTGCCTTTGATGCAAGGAGAGGCGGAGTGTGTTGAAGTCCACGTTCTGTGTTTTCCCTTGATTTTTGTGGGGAGCACTTAGGTGCCCGCATGTTTTCAGTTTTTTTACCATGGGGTGTCCATGCCGTGTGGTGTGACTGCATTCATGGCATAACCATGGACCAACGGGTCCCATCCATCGACCGTGAGCCACTGGGGGGCATGCAAGCAGGTTCAACTTACTCCGTAACCTAGAGACCAACAATTGTTGTGCGATGATTGGTCACATCGTATCATCTTTCCATGCCGCTTAACATCTGGGTTGGGAATATGTATGAGTTGGTGGTATCTTGTTATGGCCCCGTCGTGCTCCTGATTTGCTTCTCACATCCACTGCGATGATGGTGGGCTGGCTTTTGTCGGTTGATCTCATGCCATTCAGTGTGTGTCATCGACCGTGAGCCACTGGGGGGCATGCAAGCAGGGTCCGCTCACTCCGTAACCCAAAGACCAACTATTGTTGGGCGATGATCGGTCACATCGTATCATCTTTCCATGCTGCTTTGCATCTGGGTTGGGAATATGTATGAGTTGGTGGTATCTTGTCACGGCCCCGCCCTGCTCCTGATTTGCTTCTCACATCCACTGGGATGATGGTGGGCTGGCTTTTGTCAGTTGATCTCATGCCATTCAGTGTGTGCCATCCATCATGGCTGTTTCACCTGCTGGGGGAGTGGTGATCATTGGCCACGATATGAGGTACTTGTACCTCGTACTCGAACGGGGACGGCCACCGGATGTATGTGGTTGCTGGGATGAGGCTGTTGCTGTGGTGCCTTTCTGGCGGATGCTGCCTCTTGAGGAGTAAGGCAGACTAGTCTACTTTGCAAGGAGAGGCAGGGTGAGGTGAACTCACTCGGTGTCCTCTCTTGATCTCTGCGGGGAGCGCCTCTGTGCCTCCTTCTGGGTTTTTGCTTTCATGCATCTTCCATTGTAAGACCATTGGTGTACATTCATCAATTGTTGCAGTGATTGGTACATATATACAGCCATCCATGCTGTTTTGCATTGGTTTAGGTATGTGTGTCGGTGGTATCTTGGCACAGCCCCGACCGGTTCTCGCAAAGCTTCTCACCTCCACTGGGATGATGGTGGGCTGGCTTGCTTTTGTCAGCGGGCGTCATGCCGCTCAGTGTGTTTGTTTCACTGTGGTACCATGATGCGATTGGCGTGCCTTGCTCTTGCATGTCTTTCTAAGGCGTCAGATGGGAACTGATATGGTGGTGTGGGAATCGGTACCAGGAAAGTATCTCGCGTGTACCGTATCTTGCAGAAGGCGACCTATATAGCCCGGTATATGGTTTGGACGATGCAATCTTTGTATTGTCGGTTCCCAAAGTTATTTCTGAGGATGCCTAATGCTAAGGAACCTTACAAACGTTTTTGGATATACTGATATTTGCCGCATGGCGAGATCTAATGGTGTGTTGGTCTAATGGTGTGTTGGGTATTAAATGATGTTCTTTTGGTGGGATGACGGGTAGATACTTAGATTTGCACACTCAAAAGCAAGCCGAAAAATGAAAAATGCGGAAATTACAGCTTATTTTTACAAATTGGTAAATTTTCTGGTTACATATTGTTGATGGAGATAGAGTGTATTTGATGAGTCATGCCGCTATGATGTTGGCCATGATATTGAAATTGGGCCATTCATAGTGACGTTGATATTGATTATCCAATGTATAATCGATAAAATCTTCAATTGGATTTATGACGTTACCAGATGGTGTATATAATTGTTGGATATACCCCTAGGACTCGGGATATATTCACCCAGTGAAGGTTTTCTCAGAATGTAATAAAGTTGATAAGTTAACCCGATATAACGGGCATAAACAGTTAGGGTTCGGGTTCGGGTGACAGTCATACACACTACTATAGGAAGAGTCACAAAGCAAGCGGTGTGACTGTTCCAGCACACCACCTAGTGTGGTGACTGGCTAGCCGAAGGTGAAACCCGTGAACAAACACCATCTACAGCGGTGGAAATTGGGCTCTAAGGGAAGGCCTGTCCTTTCTGGCAGGGCGGTTCCCAGTCAAGAGTTGTAAATCTGAAACCGGTCCGTGATCGGACCCTTCTGCACATACAGCTACGGTCAATCTCACTGTGCAGGAGCGGCATGATTAACTTCCTAGCCACTAGTTGGCGGTGGCACTGCTGTGCCGGCCCGCAGCACAGTCATGGTGCCGTGAATTGAAGATGTCGATGCCGTGATTGAATCACTCGTAGAGCCAGAAAAGGAATCCGAAATTTGTCGATCGTCGTGCACAGTCGCATGGTCTCCAGAGCTCTCTTCCTCGTCATCGGACGAGTACGGCGGTGGCGGGTAAGGTGGTGACTGTGGAACATAATGCTGGAATCTGTATAGGCAGCCCTGACTGGGAGTCCCGGTGCAGGCCCCTATGACAGACCCCTAGGACCAACACTGGACCGCTGACTGATCTATAGGTTCGTGCTGTGACACACGCTGTGTCACAGGTAGGCTAGTATCCGAGACCGTTGCGAGACCGTTCCGGGTATATCTAGCTTAGGGTTTATTATCTTATGACAGTTTATCCACACAGTTCGGGACCCTCTGATATCTAGTGAACTAGGATATTCCGGTAGGTCGTGGCCCCATCCACGCTTTATTCCACTTGCTAGTTTGGCCATGATTGGCTAAACGGCCGCTCGGAGAGGTGGTGCGCGTTTGCACGTTTGGGCATTAGTGGAGATTTTGAGATGAGCGGCTTGCGGTGAGCGACTTGAGCCGCAGCTATGGGGTGCCGGCTTGGATTGGGTTTCGTCGTCGCAATGTTCACTATTCGCGGTTCTCTGCTCGCTCTGATCCCGCCTGCTGCCGTGTTTTGGGCTGGTGACCTTGGCACCTTTGACTTCGACGACATCTTCCTTCGCCCCTCGCTAGCATGGCCCGACCGCTCGTTCCGTGTCCGTGACGTCGCATTTTCTCCGCGGCCCTACCCAAACGTGCTGCAGCGTACCGCCTCCCCTCAGGCTTTTCTAGAGATGGGAATGACGACAAGATCCAAGAAGTCCCTCACGAGGGACAGTGACATCGATGCCTCTTTGAGGTTGATCGACGGGGTGCGGAACACACCAACGGCGGCTACGCCTTTTGTTCCTACCCCCAACCCTGCATCAAACGTAGACGAGGACGTTGCCGTCAGGCGTTACCTGCAGGAGCAGTCCAAGCTCGTCGACGAGATCTACAAAGCGCGACTCCATCGGGCTTGGGCCAAGAGTATCCGTGAGGATATTCTTGGTGACAAGAAACATCATTTCCGCGGTACGGACGACGCTGGCCTTCTGTCCGACCTGGTGGTGCAGCTGCGTACGGAGTTTCAGTCGGCCGGACTGGAACTGTGTGCCTTTGACCTCGACGACCCTCTGGCTCCAGTGGTCAACAAGGTGAATGGCCTCTTGTACGACGTTCTGGCTCTCGTGGTGGAGAAGCACAGCAACGCCTACGTCTGGCTCACTGGTACCGATTCTTCGACTGACCGAGATGGAAGACGAGCCCTTGTCGACATCATCAAGGGTTGTGTTCCGGTGGCGCTACGAGAGTCGCAGCAGGAGGAGCACGCCGCGTTGCGTTATCCCGCAAACGTTGACCCGCAGCCGATCTTGGCTAAGGAACAACGTTTGGTGCGGGATAACCGAGCTTCCGACTGGACACCGACCGAGGCCACGCGAAAATTGAGCCTCTACACCCGACTCGACCCGACCTTCTACGCTGCGGTGAAGGTCCGCTATCCCATGACCGCTGACTTGGCTCATGTGTCACTGGTTTCGCTCCGTTCCATGGTTGTGGAGATTTACCAGGCTTGGGCACAGGCGGGCGGGGGGAAGACGGCTTCTGGCGCGGACGGCATCTCCGCGCACCTGTCTAGCAGCGAGTACGACGCACTGCTGCAGAAGATCACGGAGCTGAAGGAGCTCGTACAAAGGCAGCAAGGTGAGGCCGCTCCGGTTGTGCGTCAACAACGGGAGCGGGTGCAGCAGCGGCAGCAGCAGCAGCGGGGGCAACAGCCGCGGGGATTCCGTGTGGGGACCCACAAGGCCCCACCAGTGGGGTTCGACCGTGACGATCAACGGGCAAAGCCGTTCTGCGGTAGGTGCAAGAAGGCGGGCAAAGGTGAGAGCTATCACTTTTACCGCGACTGCCCGTTGGGCGGGCGCCAACACCCGCCCACCTCTGCCGCGGCATTTTGCGTTCCCATCGACGAGGAGGACGCAGAGGGGGTGCACGCACTCGCCATGTGTGCGTTGTTCCAGCAGGCGGCGGATGACGGGGCGGAGTCCTTCGCGCGTGCGGCAGCCGCGTACGGGCCGCCCGCGGTGCTTTGTGCGGGAGCGGTCGGCGGCATCGACGTGTCCGCCTACGGCTTCGCCGTGGAGCAGCAGCCGGCTTCCGAGGGAGATGACATTCTCCGCCGGCTCGACAATCTTGCCGCGGAGGTTCACTCCGCGGCCAACCCGCAGGTGCATTACACTCACGCATCTTTCCCGCCTCCTGCCGGCATCGGACAGGAGGCTTCGGCTCTGGTGTGCGGTCCCGCCGCAGCGGTGGCCGCACCGGAGGAGCAGGTTCCGGCAGGTGGTGCGGCGGCATCGGCATCCGCCGTGCCGGCCCCTGCTATGCCTGTCTCGCAGGGAGAAGATGTGAAGCCCGCGCCACTTCAATCGGCGCGGGTGACCACCACAGCGGACGCGGACGGTGAGTTCGCTGGGTTCGTTCAGACCGTGAACCACGCCGCCATCGGACAGGTTGATCTCACGGGGTACGACACGGACGATTACGAGGACCTCGCTGACGGCAGCTTCGTCGTGAAGCCGCGGGCCTCGGCCATCTCGGCAAATCACTCGTCGACGCCCGCAGCCCGAGCACCTCACTCTTGTGGTGCTCTGGGAGATTGGCATGAGGATGCTCCCCGCAGCTACGGCTGTGGGAAGCCTCCGTGGGGTTTCCCCGCCCACGCAGGCTTGTGGGGGATGCCCTTCCTTCTCTCTTTCATTCTCTTGATATCTGTCGTGGGAGTGGGAGCTGCCACCTATACGGTGGCCAACGACATCGACCCTGTGCAGGTATCGGGTCGGGCTGCGCGGCAGCCTGTGCTGTGCAGGAGTGAGGAGTCACCGCTTGACACGGTGCCATGTGCCATCCCGCCTCGTCTGCACCGGCGGGTACAGAGGCGGCAAAGCCTCTATATGGCTCCGGTGCCGTGGAATCCCGGGCCGCCGCCGCCTGGCATCTTATTTGAAGGCGGTCCTCCGTTGTCGCCGGCATCGTCTTCGGATGACGAGGCGCCACCTTCGGGCAGCACTTGGCAGCACCCTGGTGCGGTGCAGCCTCCCGTGGTCGACGGATCAACAACACCAACTCCGTCAAATTCTCTGGCGAATGATTTCTCAGTGACCGACACCTTGCGCTTTGGCAGCCCTGTGTTACTCCGCCGTGCTACTGCGGGCTACTACGGTGCTCATTGTGGTGACGGTGCTCCTCTGGCCATTGACCCCGAGTAGTTTTGTTTCTGGTTCTGGCAGTACACCACTTTCATGGTGGTGTGCTGAGATGTACTTTGACCTCAACACGGTCTTCAATTTGGTTTATGCTTTTACTTTGACAACTTTGAACTCTTCAATCTGACTTGCTGACACAGAGCTTTTCAGTAGTTTCGCAGGACTTGCATTGCCTGTATGTTTCTGCTCTTGTGCCGGCTAGAGGGTTTCAATTTGTGTATCAGAATTGCACAGTTGAATTAGCAGTTAGGTTTGTCACCCTAGCTCCTACCCTAACTTATCTTAACATTCTGACTCTCCTAGACAGTCACCACCCACAGTGCTGGGGTGGTGTGCTGGAATCTGTATAGGCAGCCCTGACTGGGAGTCCCGGTGCAGGCCCCTATGACAGACCCCTAGGACCAACACTGGACTGCTGACTGATCTATAGGTTCGTGCTGTGACACACGCTGTGTCACAGGTAGGCTAGTATCCGAGACCGTTGCGAGACCGTTCCGGGTATATCTAGCTTAGGGTTTATTATCTTATGACAGTTTATCCACACAGTTCGGGACCCTCTGATATCTAGTGAACTAGGATATTCCGGTACATAATCAGGGTCGGGATTATACAGCCACGGCGGCCGCGGGACATTGCGGAGAGTGTGGAACCCCTGTCGTAGCTCCCGATACCGCGTCTGCCGATGCGGCGGAATAGCAGCCGGCGCCGCAAAAGTGAATGCAGGCTCGTTGTCGGTTGTCTCAGCAACACCACCGACCTCCAGGCCGGTGTGGTCCGGTGCGCATGCCTCGCCAGGGGCGGTAGCTGTGAGTGGCGCCGCGGTGGCGCACACACAAAAGAGCGCACAAAGCATTACCGCAATCGCCGAAGAGCGGGCAAACCCCCAAGGCGGTGCACCGCATCCCGGACGAGATGCCGTAGGGCGCGGGACCGCATCCTCACCGTCAATAGAGTCACACCCAGCTGCAGAGTCGTCCACGTCGCCGTCGCAAGAGTCGGTCTCCGACTCGGCGTGCATGTACCGCATCGCGAAGTCCTTGCCCGCAGCCGTGATCGAGAGTCCCCCCATCCGCGCGATCTTGTCCGCAAAGCAGAGGTCGGGCTCGTGCGCGTGCATGGGGTCCACCGGCATCATGTCACCGGTGTCGGACGCCTCCGACTCGCCCGGGTAAACATGCTCGATTGCCGCCGGCGGTGGAGCCGGCGGTGGGTCCTCCCGGACATGCGTGCAAGCGGCAGCCGAGATCCCGCTCTCGACACCACCGACCGTGAAGCCGCCCATGTGGGTGGCAGGCTGGCAGTAGGGCAGGAACTCCTGCAACGCACCGTTTACCTGCTCCGGTTCGACCCCGAAGGAACAAGCCGAAACGCCGTCGAGCATCTCCGGCTTGCCCCCCGCCAGAAGGCAGAGCGCATCGAACCGCTCGCCGTCGTGCTCGTCCATGGCCGTCTGAAACTGCTCCGCCAGCAAGTCGTTCTCGATGTCACCGAGGGAGAAGCTGTGGAAGCTTCCCCCAGCGCCGTGCTTGCCGCCGTTCGGGCAGTCGCGGTGCCAGTGGCGGGCCTCGTCCTTCTTGCACGTTGAATTTTGGCAGAACGGAATGAAGTCGCCGCTGCCTTTGTGAAAGGCAACGCGCTTCCTCACCTGCGACTGCGGCCAGTTCCCTCCTGTCGGGAGGTCACCCGCCGCAAAACGAACACCGGAGCCGCCTCCCCCGTTGCCGATCTTGTTCTTGTCCGCCCGCGGGGTAAAACCCCGCCCGTTGACCTTGTCCGTGAGGACCTTCAGCTGCCGCTTCACGTCGAGGATGATGGCCGTGAGGTCGGACAGCTGCGAGGTGTCGCCGTCAGTGGCCACGGCTGCCGCGGACAAGGCGAACGAGGCAGTGTGCGTACCGGCTGCCACGTGTCGGGCGTAGCACTCGAGGACCCATTGCTGAATGGTGAGGAGGTCCACGGCCGCCCGCTGCTGGTGCGTGAAGAGCCGTGACACCACCGGCGCGTAGAACCCAGGGTCCAGCGCCGCGAGGAACAGCTCCTTCACCTCGTCATCGTCGAGAGTGTTGCGCCTCTTGGCAGACCGTAAGGCCGCGTTGAAGTCCGTGATGGACTCGGACGGGTCGGTGTGGGCCTTAAAGCGGACGCCAAGGAGGTCCGATGTCCCCTGGAAGGGTGCACCGGAGTCCAGCAGACGCCTTGCGAGCTCCAGCAGGGCCCGCTTGCCGTCCGAGAGGGTGCAAGGTCGCAGATGCCTCGAGCCAGTCACCCGCTGGAGAGGCGGGAGACACGATGAGCTCGAGAGTTGAGAAGAGGAGCTTGTTGGCCTCGGGTCGCACGGCCAACGTGGAGTCCTCCAAGTCGAACATAGGGGCAAACAGCGCGTCCTCGGCCTCGAATGCCTCCTGGAGAGCAGGCACCAGCTTGGAGAGGAGCACCTGAGCGTTCGACTCCGTACCCGTAAATCGGTCATGCTTGTCGGGAAAGCATTTCCGGATGACGTGCTTCGCCACGCTCTCGTCGAAGCGCTCACGCGTGAGCGAGCGAACACCCGCCAAGAATACGGCTTGGGCGGAGTTCGCAGCTGGAGCACCAGCGGGCGCCGGCGTAGCCGGCGTGACGGAATTACGTGCGGCAGCGGAGTCGAAAATTGTAGCTAGCGAGCGTCGGCGTGACGCCATACTTGAGGTCAATCTAGTCGCAACCATGATGTAGAAGACTATAGAGACGAAGTGAGGGCAAATGTGGCGAGGTGCGGAAGGAGCGGCGGCCAAAAGTCGTGAGGCGGTTGTCGAGGAAAAGAAGGAAAGCTGCGGCGCAAAAGATTCCCCAAACGTGCATGTGGATCTAACAACGCGGCCAAGGAACTTGGTGTCGGATCCGACCAAAATTCCAACGTCTACCAACGCGTAGTACGGGAAAATCAAGCAGCCACGAGCCCGAGCTCTCCGTAAGTCCAATCAACCAGCCGCGAAACTAGGCCATACCGCTCCGCCGCGCCTCTAGAGGAGCCCCTCACTCCATCTCAAGCGTCGGTGTTTAGCCTGACATGGCCAAACTACGCAGTGTCTAAATAAAGAGTGAGTGGGGCCAAACCTGTTGGATATACCCCTAGGACTCGGGATATATTCACCCAGTGAAGGTTTTCTCAGAATGTAATAAAGTTGATAAGTTAACCCGATATAACGGGCATAAACAGTTAGGGTTCGGGTTCGGGTGACAGTCATACACACTACTATAGGAAGAGTCACAAAGCAAGCGGTGTGACTGTTCCAGCAATAATCTCTACAAATTTGAAAGGTGTATCATATGATAAGGAACTACCTTAGAAGGTACATACTCTACCGGTAGCAAAAACTTCCGAATGCGTTATCGAAAGTTTAACACTATTGAATCATGTGAGTTTTTAGAAATTCGGCATGCCCTGCATGGTTTAACGTATTAAACGGGCTGAATAGCGATTGAGAAAAAAAAATGTGCAAACTTATCTAGTTTGTCGCACAATGATGCACACACTTATTTCCGAGCGTGTAAGGCATGCTTTCGCCACGGATACCGACCACTGTGAATGACTACGGATAAGCATGAATCCGTTTACGCGTAACCGGACAATAGGACGCACACAAACACACAAGCAGTAATAACCAGGAATGTGAATAATAATCGAAACCGTATTTTGATACATTGCATGCATTTGCTTTTGGTGTGCACGGGCATTATAACTCGCCATGCAACACATCACATGCATAATGGTATATACAAAACTTTTGTAAGGTAGCTCATCGGACATCCTCTGAAATAACTTTGGGAACATATCGTCCATCAAAATATGTCAGTGGCCGTGTCAGCGATGCACCGTCTTGCTGGGACAAGAGTCCCATGCGATATCGGATGCGACGGAGCTTCGAACGCAGTGGTGATACAGCAAAAACGCATGCGGCGGTATAGACACCACGAGGAAGCGGCAATAAACGGGAGCCAAAGGAGTTATTGCAAAGGACGGCCAAGTATTCCAAGTTGACCAAAAGGGAGTAGTCGTCCAACATAGTTAGAGGTGGCACTGAATATCGTGGAACAGGCTAATAAGTTGGTAAATGATGGCGACCTACTATAATGCCACTGTTCAGGGCTATTGGAATATCCGCGACCTACGGGAAGCTTGGTCGTCTTAAAGGCCATTCGGTAAGCGGTCTAGTAGAATATACCGCCCTCGCGGTATATTGACTATATTCTGGGAATGAGTTAGATCAAAACAGCACAATACATATTTTGGATAAAACGAATAAGAGTGATGAATGCACCGTAAGTTGCCTATAGAATAAAGGGCGTATTTTAGTACGCGCGTAGGCCAATGCCAAATATCGCAGTATGAGCGTAGGCAAATTGTTCAATAGTAGTTTGAGTGTAAGCAAAAAATGAGTTTAATGCTAGTGAGTCTACGCGCAGGCAGATGATTCTAATGCTAGTCTGCGCGCAGGGAACTGATTTTAATGGCAGTATGCGAGTAGGCAAATGATTTTACTGCCTATACTAAAATAAATCTTGTAGAATAAAACCTAAACCCGATGAACGGACGGTCGTCAGAACTACCGTACTACTGCGAAAAACTGACGGTCATTCGCTCATTATTTGAGATCTGACATTGGGGTCATAACCGCTACTACCGGTTAAAGCTTCATGGGCAGATTTCGACACAGCACCACCCCAATTTATTTGGAGGGTGGTGGCTAGGCTAGTGCAAGCGCTAGTGCACTCTAGGAGTACAACACTTGGCCGCAAACTACTACTTCTAATAATATTGTGCGATTCGGATCATCATCTTTAAACATGTTATTTCTAAGAAACCGAAGAATTGATACGCAAACGTGTATCATGTTGGGCATGCAGTTGTATACCGAACACGCCACTCGCTGCACTATTAAGCTTGTTCACGGTCTGTCTACGGATACCATACTATTAATTTCATTTGCCTGCGGGCAGATGACCATTAAAAGCATTTGCTTACGCGCGGACGACTACCGTTAAAACCATTTGCCTACCGAAATATTGTTATTTTAGAATAGAAAAGGGTTCAGTTTATAATAGAAGTAGTACTGCGATTGTTACTCCCAAAAAGACATATGAAATAACATACAGAGTGGCCCTGACCCATGAGTGTGTAGAATAGTGCCCCAGGCACAATTGGTATCCCGGGCGTAGAGATCTGTGTTCCTTGCGCAGGTTTCGGTAGATGTGGGCCTGTCGGGTTGTGGGGTATCGCTTCCGCGTTGATTCTGATGTTGGCTCGCGCCCTGCTTGCCCCTTTATTGACGAGGTGGACTACTTGGACTTGGGTGGTTAGCGTCGCGATACAGCCTTGCGTGGTTCCCTCATTTTCTTTTGGCCTCCTGCGTTTTAGATGTAAGATGTGAGATGTCCTTGCTGTTTTTGCGTTTTCGCTCGTGTTTCGTATTTTGTTTTTGACTTGAACGTCAGCCGTTGGCAAACGTTAGCCCGTTGCTACGGGCGCCTTGCAGGAGGCCTTGTGGGATGGGATGTTCAGCTTTCGCGCTCCCTTGCGTCAGGTCGCGCTGTCGCTTAAGATGCGTGTAGATGTTGCGTCTGCTGAGTTGCCCTGTGTGTTTTCCCTTCTTCCTTCTCCGTTTTATGAGTTGTAGTGTTGGAACTCACTCGTTTCGCTTGTAGTGCGTATTTGCAGTTGGATGTTTGCGTATCGTGCGAAGGATGTTCAGTCGGTAAGATCTGTTTGTGCGGTTTCCTTTTGTTCTTGATGTTTGCTTTTAGATGTTGTTGTGTGCGTTTGTTGTGTAGTGATTGGTTTTGTTTTATACTTTTGTGCGTTTGCGTTGTTTTTTTTGGTTTAGAATAGGATGATGTTTGGAGTAGGATGGTGGAGCAACAAACGTTTTTAAGTGCCTCTCCGGACTCCGCCGACCTGTGAACGGCGTTCGCCAATTTTGGTGTCCCGCCGGTTGTGGTCTATGTTGCTCGTTCGAGGCACTATGAGGAAGCCACGCCGGCTAACCCGGGGGGCCACTGCTTGAAGGCACTGGCCTTAGAAAGCACCCGGTGTCGCCCTGCCGTGCGTAGGGCTCCGTTTTGGTAGGATTATGAGGATTGGTCGCAGGAGCTTCCGTCTTTGTGGGGGGGGCAGCCCATGAGGCGGTTCTGGGACGCGGAGGTGGCCGGCGACTGGGACTATTGGGACTATGTGGCATGGTGGGGGGGGGGCTTATACCAGCATGCACGTCGCATACATGCGCGCTAAGTGGGCCTCTGAGTCCCCTAGCGGCTGCCCTGAGCCCTC